>VUQS01067402.1:0-10508 GCA_015108495.1 Heterochromis multidens | reverse complement strand
TTGGATTGAATTGAATCTTGCCATCATGTCTGACCAAGTTCCCTGTGCCTGTGTAGCTCACACATCCCCAAATCAGCAGCGTTCCACCTCCGTGTTTCACAGTAGGGATGGTGTACTTTTCATCATAGGTCTTGTTGACTCCTCTCCAAATGTAGCGTTTATGGTTGTGGCCAAAAAGTTCAATTTTGGTCTCATCACTCCAAATAACTTTGTTCCAGAAGCTTTGAGGCTTGTCTCTGTGCTGTTTGGCATATTGTAAACGGGCTGGTTTGTGGCATTGGTGTATTTTTCTTCAAGTGCCTCCTTATTGTGCATCTTGAAACAGCCACACCACTGTTTTTCAGAGAGTCCTGTATGTCAGCTGAAGTTACTTGTGGGTTTTTCTTTGCATCCCAAACAATTTTTCTGGCAGTTGTTGCTAAAATCTTTGTTTCTACCTGACTGTGGCTTGATTTCAACAGAATCCCAAATTTTCCACTTCTTAATTAGAGTTTGGACACTGCTGATTGGCATTCTCAGTTCCCTGGATATCTTTTTATATCCTTTTCCTGTTTTATAAAGTTCATCTACCTTCTCCTGTAGATCCTTTGATAATTTTTTTCTTTCCCCATGGCTCGGAGTTCAACAACGTCAGTGCAGCACTGAATGAAACATGCAGCGGTCTGTGGGGAGCCCATAAACTCACTGACTTTTTATACACACACACTAATTCCAAGCAAACAGATCACAGGTGAGGATGTTTACCTTTAGTAGTCATTTAAAACTGTGTGTGTCAACTTGTGTGTATGGTATCATGCCAAAACCTCCAAAGCTTCACCCAACCACTAACCATGAGTGAAGGAAAAGTTTTTGTATTATCATTCATATTCTCTGAAAAATGGCCAAAAAAATCAAAAATTCTGCCAGGGTATGTAAACTTATGAGCATAACTGTATTATGGAGAGGATGACGGTATTACAATTAGAAGAGTTTAGGCCAGTAACAAAGTCCAGAGCCATATGAGACCAAGGACAGCTAGAGACCGGTAACAGCCTTAGTTACCCCACTGGTGGTGAATGAGACGCATAGACAGGACATAGAAACAAACATTCTTTTTAAAGAGAGGGCCACAAAAAATATCTCTTGAGAAAGGAGATCAGCGTGTGGATGCCTTGGTGACAGATGAATTTGGCAGTGCATGCCCAGCAGATTACCTTAGCGTGGGCTAAAGAGGGAGTAAGTAGATGGTGGGCCGGTCCATTCTCTGGATCTCTGTTCCCCACCCTCACTCACCTTTTTTCAAGTTGTCACCCTCTTTTAAAGGTATAAGCCAGCAGGCCAGGACAGGTGCTGGCCACTCCCTGGCCTAGTGGCTCCCTGCCAGGACAGGAAGCTTCTTTAATGAGGCCTTCCCTAATCCACAGCCTCTTTATCAGCCTGTCACAGGGTTCTTATATAGGAACAAAAACTAAAAGTGGGGAAAAACAAAATACTTTATATACAAGGTCAAAGTTACTGAAATGAGTTCCTCCATAACTCAGCAACCTGCATTGTGCATTGCAATAGACTGAACAAAATTTACCCTTGCTGTAGCTATCAGTAAACTGACTATCCAGGCCAAGACAGCCTCCCTTTAAACCAATTGCCCCATCCACTAGGCATGATGCTTATCCATCAGAAATATCATTTCCCACTAGATAGTATGTCTCCTTGCTCATTAAACCAAACAAATTTTACATATTAATTATGCATATTACCATAAACATTTATCTGTAACTTAAAGAGACTAGTTATAGGGAAAAAACCAAACAACATAATGCAGTTTGCATGACCCCAAATGCGTGCACCAACCTACTATTTACCAACAGGAACTCAGTGCCTCGTTTTGCCCATTCAACCCCCGATCAGAGACAGCAGGGAAGACTGTGCAAAATGCTTCAGTGAAAGTGAAAGTATAGTTTGGCTGCTTCTGTAATGCTAAATATGAAAGTCAGCCATCCCCCTGTCCTAGGATTGGATGTTCTTCTCCAGAGTCTCCTTGGGCCAGGACTGCTCCAAGGCAGACTGCGGAAGTATCTACTTGAACCAGAAATCTTCTGCTGAAGTCAGGGTTCCTGAGGACTGGGAAGGTACACAGGTAGGTTTTCAAGGTATTGAAGGCTTTTTCACATTCCCTTGTCAACGTTACAGAGTTTCTTTGGTTCTTACTGGTCAAAGCTGTGAGAGGGCCTGCAATCGTTGCAAACTGGAGCACAAATCATCGAGCACAAATTTGGCAGTCCAAACGGTATCACAGTAAACTGGAACAGTCCCATGGTGTTCGGAAGGCCATGTATGGTTGAGAAGACTCTTCCAGTGGCACCTGCCAGTATCCCTTACACAAATCCAGGGTGGTGATGTACCTGGCAGCTTCGATGTTCTCCAACAAATGCTCAATCCTAGGCATGGGGTAAACATCAAACTCAAATGGAATTGAGTTTCCTGAAATCAATGCATATTC
Organism: Heterochromis multidens; assembly: GCA_015108495.1. NCBI lineage: Eukaryota > Metazoa > Chordata > Actinopteri > Cichliformes > Cichlidae > Heterochromis > Heterochromis multidens. The sequence continues at coordinate 8,029 of VUQS01067402.1, read as the reverse complement.
ACAGGGAACCATCCTTCTTAAAGATGATGACCACTGTGAGCAGAAAGGCTCAGTCACCCGAAGCTCCAACATCTTCTCCACCTCCTGTTGCAGTTTTCCCACCAGCTGTAGTGGAGCCCGGTAAGGACGCTGGCAGATGGGTTGTCCATCCTTTAGGCATATTACATGTTTGTATTACATCCAAAGAGTTTCCTGCTCTGGCCCCACCTCTCTTGCTCTAGGTTCACCGCTCTCACCAGCAGAGGTTTTCCTGGAGTCTGAATTGGATGGTCTTCCCACTCTTTCTGAAGATTCACATGGTAGGTCTATTTTCGGTTTCTTTTTTTCAGGTTGATGGATCTCATATGTCACTGGCCCCATCCTGCGAATAACTGTGTATGGCCCTTGCCATTTTTCCAGAAGTTTACTGTTAACAGAAGGGAGGAGTAACAAAACCTTTTGATCAAGCTGGATCTCATGATGCTGAGCCTGCTGGTCATACCAGGTCTTCTGGCTTTTCTGAGCCTCACACAGGTTGACCTCAACCTCCTTGCGTTATCTTGCAAGCTGATCCCTCATTTCAATTACAAACTTCACCACCCCTTTGAGTGGAAGATGGAGCCTCCCAAGTTTTTTGGAGCAGATCCAAGGGCCCCTTTATATCCCAGCCATGCAGTAACTCAAAAGGGGAGAAGCCAGTTGAAGCCTGGGGAACCTCTGTATACAAACAGCAGAAAGGGCAGCCACCGGTTCCAATCTTTGCCTGTGTCCAACACAAACTTCTGCAACATCCTCTTCAAAGTCTGGCTGTACCTTTCCACAAAGCCATCCATCTGTGGGTGATAGGGTGGTGTCTTAAATGTGGAGATGCCTAGCTGGCTGTGGAAGAGCTGCATCAACCTGGATCTTGGCTCCCTGGTCTGTCAGAATCTCATCTGGCCTCCCTACCCTGGAGAACAGCTGTATCAGTGCACGCAGAACAGCGGGGGCAGTGATGGCATGCAAAGGGAAAGCTTCTGGAAAGTAAGTTCACACAACATAGTCACATACAACCAAGATGTACTGATGACCCCTACCACTTTTTACGAGAGGTCCCACAATGTCTATGGCTATCCTGTGGAATGGAGTGGAGATAAACTGAATACAACACATCCTTATCAACAATGAACTTTTAATTTCTCCCACATTTCCAATTTTCCCCTTAGTAACCTTAGCAAACAATATTTTCAATGTCTCATCCTCCCTTTATAACACAGAGATATTTTAGTCCATAGCTGCTTCTCAAAGCAGCATTGGCAACCACTTAGTGCCACCCTCACACAGACTACTGTCAAGATCTGGAAGGGGTTGGCCACTAGCTTTTGCCAGGGCTCAAGTCATCAGCAGCATTTAACATTCCCCCTATTCCCCAAGACTGTCTCTCCGTGCAGTTCTTTTTCTTGCAGCAAGCCCATGAGTACAGGTAAGTTCATTCCCAGGATAACATCTACAGGTAAATTTTATACTACCCCAACTGACAACAGGTAGGGCTGTTCATCAATGGTCACCATTAAATCCACTTTGGGGTGCAGATGCTTATCACCATGAACACACAAAGTTTCCTCCTGTCTGCTATAATCCACACTGCTCACTGGTACCAGACTATGCCTAACCAAAGACTTAAAATTACCAGTGTCCAACAAAGCAGTAGCTGGCTGACCATTGGAAATGACAGTTTTATAGCACTGCACTGCCACTGTCTGCATAGCAAGCACCCATAACCTTAGCTTTGCGTATAGGACACACAGAAGCTTTACGGCCTGGGTGCTAGCAATAATAACAAACAAGGTCCTTACCGAAGGTTCATGGGTTTGGGGGTGTTCTGGTGTTTTCTGGAGGCTCCGGGTTACTCTCTCTCTTTGCTGGACCCAGCAGAGGTAACTGGAGTACCGATCGGTGTGCAGCACCAGTGGAGCATGAAGCTGGAGCTCCTTCACGAGCATTAGCTGTAGCATCAACTTAGCAGCTGTAAGTCCATCTGCTGGCTTGTGCTCCCTCACTCAGGTCCTCACCTCCACTGGTAGCATTATTAGCTGTTAGATTATAGCCTCCCCAATCTCCTCCTTGATGTGCTGCTCTGGCTGCATCCAGTGCCTGTAGAGGCCCTTAAGGTGATAGGACATCTCAGTGAGGTTCTCACCAGGTGGGACAGTATTGGACCGAAACTTCTGCTGATGCGTCTCAGGTGAAATGTCAAACTTGGTTCGCAGTACAGCTTTCAGAGCTTCATAGCAATGGGCTCTTTCCACATCCATTGCAGTGTAGACCTCCAGTACCTTTCCAGATAGCAACAGAAGCAGTTCACAGGCCCACTCACTCTCTGGCTATCTCCAGATTTTAGCAGTACGTTCAAAATGTAACAAATAATTTCCACCACCTCCACCAGTGCCCAGGGCCTCCACCAAGACCTAACAGAGGCCAGACAGCATCTCCCAGTCCCAGCCAGGTAGCGTGGGCACCCAAAAAGAGAAGCCCACAGCTCTGCACAAGCCAAGGGACAGCGAACAGATGCCGGGGCACACCCCCAGCAGCACAGGACAACCAGTCCCACAGGGCGCCCACCTGAGCCCCCTACCCCCACCACCCTCCGACAGAGCAAAAAGTGCCCACTCCGCCCAAGAGGGCCAAGCACAGGGACAGGGTACTGGGCCTGCAAGGAGGACCCTGGGCCTGCACCATGCGGGCCCCCACAGCGCAGGGGCCAGATCAAGGGAAAGGGAAGGGAAGGGAAGGGGAAAGGGAGAGCCACAAAGTTAAGCCGACAGGACCCATCAATTCAATTCAGTTTAATTCAATTCAATTTCAACTTCCAAACTGTAAATTTCAGTTCAATTAAAATTTATTTATATAGTGCCAAATCACAGCAACAGTCACCTCAAGGCGCTTTATTTTGTAAGGTAAAGACCCTACAATATTACAGAAAAACCCCAACAATCAGACAATCCCCTATGAGCAAGTACATGGCGACAGTGGGAAGGAAAAACTCCCTTTTAACGGGAAGAAAACTCCGGCAGAACCAGGCTCAGGGAGGAGCAGCCATCTGGCGTGGTGAGTAAAAAGAGGTGAGAGAAGGAGAAACACTCAGTGCATCATGGAAAGCCCCCAGCAGCCTTGGCCTATTGCACCGTAACTAAGAAAGGATTCAGGGTCACCTGATCCAGCCCTAACTATATGCTTTATCAAAAAGGAAATTTTTAAGCCTAATCTTAGCTTGTTCCACAGAAGAGGGGCCTGAAAGCTGAAGGCTTTGCCTCCCATTTTACTTTTAAATATCCTAGGAACCACAAGTAAGCCAACAGTCTGAGAGCGAAGTGCTCTATTGGGGTTATATGGTACTATGAGGTCTTAAAGATAAGATGAGGTTAATTATTATTTAATTATTTAATTATTCAGGACCTTGTATGTAAGGAGAAGGATTTTAATATTGATACTGAATTTAAATGGAGCCAATGAAGAGAAGCTAACATGGGAGAAATATGCTCTCTCTTTCTAGTCCCTGTCAGTACTCCCACTGCAGCATTCTGGATCCACTGAAGGCTTTCCAGGGAGCTTTTAGAACAACCTGATAATAATGAATTACAATAGTCGAGCCTAGAAGTAATAAATGCATGAACTAATTTTTCAGCATGACTCTGGGACAGGATGTTTCTAATTTTAGAGATATTGCACAAATGCAAGAAAGCAGTCCTATGTATTTGTTTAATATGCATTGATATGTATTGAAGAACATATCCTGGTCAAAAATTACTCCAAGATTCTTCACAGTTTTACTGAAGGCCAAGGTAATGCCATCTAGTGTAAGTATCTGGTTAGACACCATGTTTCTAAGGTTTTTAGATTTTTTTTTTAGCTTCAGTTTTACCTGAATTTAGAAGCAGGAAATTAGAGGTCTTTAAGACATTCCTGCAGTTTAATTAATTGATGTTTCATCTGACTTAATGGATAGATAAAGCTGGGTATCATCTGCATAGCAATGAAAACGTATGCTATGCCTTCTATTAATACCGCCTATGAAAAGTATATATAATGTAAATAGAATTGGCCCCAGCACAGAACCCTGTGGAACTCCATAATTAACCTTAGTGTGTGAATGAGTCTATGAGATAGATATTCAAACCACTGCTGCATAGTACCCTTAATACCTACGGGATGTTCTAATCTCTGTAAAAAAGAAATATTGTGGTCTACGGTATCAAACACTGCACTGAGGTCTAGCAGGACAAGCACAGAGATGAGTCCACTGTCAGAGGCCATAAGAAGATCATTTGTAACCTTCACTAGTGCTGTTTCTGTACTGTGATAAATTCTGAATCCTGTCTGAAACTCTTCGAACTGTGGACTTGTAGGATTGTCCCTTATAATAGTTCTGTGAAGTCACATCCTGTTCCTCTGATGTTTTTAAAAGTAGTCATTTCAAAAACAACTTTCACTTTCAACCAAAACCAAACTACTTATGTTTCTTCCAGCTATCTGACTACTTGGTCGAGAGTGAGAAAAAAATCTCACTAATAGACTACATGTAAAGTAGGAAAATATTTAGATCTCTTTCATTACAATCTGCTCTGGTTTGACTGTTTAACACTATACAAATATTGTTTTTGCATTAAAGACATATTTAAACAATGGCATTCTTCAATAACTCCAATAACATATTTTAACTATCACTATGCCACTTTGAACTGTGAATACTGTTGCGATTGTGGCGACAGATGGTTGAGGTCTTAACCATTGCAAAGATGGAAAAACCAATGGTATCCAAGGAATTTCACTGAATATTAATTTCAAACTAGTACAAATAACTGCAAATACATTAAGGTTCGTTATACTTAACACCTTCTGGTCGGAGAATGGGTCCTGACTCTCGTTTGCGCCAAACGACAGTTCAGAGTACCCAGCCTTCTTGGAGTCACTGGGTGGGGTGCTCAAGGGTGCTCCTTCTGGCGACTCCATCGTCCTACTTGAAGACTTTAACACTCACATGGGCAACGACAGTGAGACCTGGAGGGCCGTTAATGGGAGGAACGACCTGCCTGATCTGAACCCGAGTGGTGTTCTGTTATTGGACTTCTGTGCAAATCACAGTTTGTCCATAATGAACACCAATAAGTCCACATGGCACCAGGACACCCTAGGTCGCAGGTCAGCGCAGGGGAGAATGCTGGACAGAACTGGCACACCTAAATGTATAGTGAGGGTGCACTAGGAATGCATAGCAGAGGCCCTGGTCCATGATATCTTCAACTCCCACCTCCGGCAGAACTTTGACACCATTCCAAGGGAGGCTGGGGACATTGAGTCCGAATGGACCATGTTTTGCACCTCCATTGCTGAGGCTGCTGCAAGGAGCTGCGGCCGCAAGGTGATTGGTGCCTGTCTTGGTGGTAATCCTTGAACCAGATGGTGGATACCCGAGGTGAAGGGAGGTCTATCAGGCTTGGTTAGCCTGTGGGACTTCGGAGGCAGCTAACGGGTACTGGCAGGACAAGCATAACGCAGCTCAGGAGGTAGCTGAAGAAAAAACTCGGGTTTGGGAGGAGTTTGGTGAGGCCATGGAAAAAGACTTTTGGACTGCCTCAAAGTGATTCTGGCAAACCATGAGGCGACTCAAGAGGGGAAAGCAGTGCTCTACTCACACAGTGTATAGTGAGGGTGGGGTGCAGCTGACCTCAGATGAGGATATAGTTAGACGGTAAAAGGAATACTTTGAGGACCTCCTTAATCCCACTGACACATCTTCTGACGAGGAAGCAGAGTCTGGGGATTAGGGGGACGACTCGCCCATCACTAGGGGTGAGGTCACTGAGGTAGTTAAACTACTCCTTGGTGGTCGGGCCCCTGCAACATTGCATGGAGATCTGGGGCGGTTCCTCTGGTTTGGCAAACTGGGGTGGTGGTCCCCATCTTTAAGAAGGGGGACCGGAGGGTGTGCTTCAATTACAGGGGGATCACACTCCTCAGCCTCCCTGGGAAGGTCTATGCTGGGTACTGGCAACCAGAGTTTGTCTGTTAGTCGAACCTCGGATGCAGGAGAAACAATGCGGTTTACGTCCTGGTCGTGGAACACTGAACCAGCTCTTTATCCTCTCAAGGATATTTGAGGGTGCATGGGAATTTGCCCAACCAGTCTACATGTGTTTTGTGGACTTGGAGAAGGCATTCAACTGCATCCCTATGAGTATCCTGTGGGAGGAGCTTTGGGAGTATGGGGTGTCTGGCCTGTTGCTACAAGCCATTCAGTCCCTATATAGACGTTGCAAGAGCTTGGTCCACATTGCCGGCAATAAGTTGGACTCATTCCCGGTAGATGTTGGACTCTGCCAGGGCTGCCCTTTATCACCGAATCTGTTCTGGTGCTAAGTGGCAGAGGGTTTCCACTTTGGTGGCCTCAAAATCTCATCTCTGCTTTTCGCAGATGATGTGGTTTTGTTGGCTTCGTCAGGTGGTGGCCTCCAGCTCACAATGGAGTGGTTCTCAGCCAAGTATGAAGCAGCAGGAATGAGAATCAGGATGCCTCCTGAGCAGCTTCTGGATGAGGTGTTCCAGGCATGTCCCACCGGGAGGAGGCCCTGCAGCAGACCCAGGACACACTGGAGAGATTATATCTCTCGGCTGGCCTAGGAACGCCTTGGTGTTCCCCCAGATAAGCTGGAGGAGGTGGCTGGGGAGAGGGTGGTTTGGGCTTCTCTGCTTGGGCTGCTGCCTCTGTGACCTGGCCCCAGATAAGCAGAAGAAAATGGATAGATGGATGGATGGATACTTAAGCAGCCAGAGACACAGTACAAGTCATTAATATGTTAGTTTATTAATAGAAAAAAAAATAAAAGCTCCAATAATAAACAGTTCATATATACAGGTTAAAATAATTCAGTGCTATGGCTTACCAATGGGTTAATGGGTTAACAAGGGGGTTCAAGAAGAATATTCTAAACACTTCAAACCAATAACAACAGAAAAAGAGATACCACCACCAGAAGACCCAACTACCACTTTATACCCACAACAAATAGGTAAGATCAATGGGGTCATGTCCAACTTTTATACAGTCTGTCAATATAAGTAAATTTACTCATTTTCTAAAAGTACTACAAAACTGCACAGCCGGTGCAGTTGATTTCTGTAGCTGTTGGCTTCATCTTAGAAGCAACTATTAACTGTCAACTATTGTAGATAAGTTAATAAATAATTACTAAATTAAGAATTGTTTAAACCGACTAGTTTTTGGGTTGCTGATAAGCAAAGACATCAACATTTGATCATCTTGTTGACTCATGATGCACATTGCTCAAAGATAAACATGGGCTCTACTCTCTCCTGTAGTTTGTGGATGGATTGGGTTGGGTTCTTGCTATATGTAGAATTTTATTCCAGGGACATTTTTGTTAATTTAAAATGGGCTGTATCATCCCTCAGTCCAGTGAACAGAATATTACAGTACACACTCAATGACTCCAGTAGAACTGAGACTTTAGGCTGCAGTCTCAATCCATTTGGATCCTGCTCTAAGCGTCACTGTCTGGGAATTAAAAGTGGTTCTACTATCAGCTGGCCAGCCAGGATTCTTCATCACATTACATTTAACCTGTGTGTGTGTGTGTGTGTATGTGTGTATGTGTGTACACGTCTTTACATCTTTGTGTGGACCAAAAATTGGCATGCTACTATACATTTCGTTGTTGTGAGGACCTTTTTGCTGGTCCTCACAAGGTTGAAGGCATTTTTGAGGCTCAAAATGTGGTTTTAGTGTCAGGGTTACAATTAGGTTATGGTTAGGTTTAGGCTAAGGGTTAGGGTTAGGCATTCATTTTTGATGGTTAGGGTTAGGGTAAGGGGCTAGGGAAAGCATTATGTCAATGAAATGTCCTCACAAAGATAGCAAGACAAGTATCTGTGTGTGTGTTTGTGTGTGTGTATATATGTACAGGGTGGGCCATTTATATGGATACACCGTAATAACATGGGAATGGTTGGTGATATTAAAGTCCTGTTTGTGGCACATTAGTATATGTGAGGG
>VUQS01067401.1:0-28592 GCA_015108495.1 Heterochromis multidens | reverse complement strand
AAATATAAATATCTAGGTTTACACCTAGATAACAAACTAGACTGGTCGCTGAATACAGACGAACTATACAAAAAGGGGTAGAGCCGCATCTTTTTGTTAAGGAAACTAAGATCTCTTGCACATCTGCAGTAAAATGCTGCAGATGTTCTATCAGTCTGTGGTGGCAAGTGTGCTGTTCTATGCTGCAGTCTGCTGGGGAGGCAGCATCAGAACCAAGGATGCAAGGAGACTGGACAAACTAGTGAGGAAAGCTGGCTCTGTAATTGGAGCCAGACTGGACACGCTGGGGGAGGTGGTGGAAAGATGCACACTAAAGATGTTAGAAGCCATCCTGAACAACTCTGATCACCCACTTTATAACATCTTTATGGAACAAAAAAACCATCAGTACTGGAAAACTCCTCTCTCTCCGTTGTAAAATGGAGAGATACAGAAAATCATTCGCACCCACAGCCATCAGGCTTTACAATTCTCATATAAATAGCAGATGAGCTGTCAGACAAATGAATTTCCCTCTGGGATCAATAAAGTTATTCGTATTCGTATTCTTATGTTCACTGGTTGGTATGCCTGTGAAGAACATGTTTGGAGCCTAAGACTAAATGTACTGACACCTTTGGAACATTTGGCTGATGAGTGCATTTAGGTACCTGACTCTGCAGCTGGGAAGCCTCTTTAGCATGCTGCGTCTCCAGAGTCTCAGGTAGAGTTGAATAGAGGGCGCTCAATACACTCTTCTTTCCTGCTTCTTTGTACTTCATCTGAACACAAACCAAAAAAAAAATACCATCTGCTTTTGTTTTTTTTGCTTTAGTTTAACCCTGATAGGGCAGATATCTCCAGATGTACATAGATCTGCTGCTAAAAAAGCTCAGTCTCCACCTCTTTCCTGTACAACTAAATTTAGTTTGTCATTTTTACTGAACAGAAAGTGAATCACATCAAAGAGTAAGTGAAATATAGAGTTGTATGTCATCTGCATAAATGTGATATCTGATTCAGGATTTGTCCATCTAAAACACGGTGATGCTAGAACCCACATTACACCGCTTTTATTCCTATGGGATTTTTCAGTAACACATTTTTTCACAAACATGTAGGTCCAATGATGCTCTTGCTCACCTCGCTTTGCAGCTCAGAAACAGTTTTAGCAAAATGCATGTCGGTGGTTTCTGGTAGCTGAGAGTAAAAACTCTGACAGAGGTTTCTCCTCATGTTCTCCTTGTACTTGTTCTGGAAGAGGTGGACACAGGTTAAGGTAAAAATAATTCAAATCACAGACATCTTGCAATTCCTTGAAGGGTTAAAAAGGCCACACAATGGGAAACATGTTTAAAAATATATGACTCTATACCTGACTAATGCACAACTACCCTGAAGCTATGTTTACATGTGCACAAATATTCCAATTCTCAATATGATAGTGGGTCAGTCATGTAATTGGCAAATTTTACTTGCAAATTATCTATAATTCTGGATATTCTGATGCAAGACTAAGACGTGGGATTTGCTGGTATTGGTAAAGTTTTATGAGAATGTATACAGTGCATTTAGAGTTGGAGGTTTTACAGGCATTTGCAACATTAACACGCATATGCAGGCTACAGCTGCTCACAAACCAATCAGCCAATTGTTTTATATAGAAAAGCTACAGGTTTTTGGATGTTGTCAACCTTTTCCAGAAGGTGGTTAAAGGAATGATAGACAGAGGCTGTTTATGCACGGTTGACAAAAATCTACCAGCGGTGAAAAGCAAAGCAGCAAAATGGCACAAGCACTGCCACTTTTTCATATTTCAGTGTGATAATTTACATGTTAGAGGATTGTTAATGGAACATGCACAGATGCACATAACAGGAATATTAGTAAAATACATATTTTTATTAGCCATGTAAACAGATTAGTGGAAATAGTCTTTTTTTGGAAACTGTAGTGCCTAAAAATGTCATTTTTATCTGTATCCTTAAACAGAATTGAAAAACAAATCTGTCTTTCCATCTTTCCTTGGTTACAGATCAGATACTGTTAAGAACTCCTCTCCAATGCACATTAAGAACATCCTGTGATGCTTCTTTGATCCCGTTTCTGATGCTAATCTGGCCTCTGATGAGCGTCTAAGGTAGAAACATCAGAGACCAGTGGATAATCTGGGTAATGATTATTTATAACTAATCAAACAGCATTCTTACTGCAGCTCTCTCTACATTTTACTTATTTTGGTGATGCATCAGCTCTCAGTTGAAACACATCCTGGATCCCTCCTGCATGTTGGAGCTCTCATGTTTATTTAATCTCTCTCCAAGATGTTAGAGAAACAATGTAAGTCTCAGTATATTTGACTGAATCTCATGCAACAATTTAAATGACAGTTTAAAAGAGGGATGGTGTTTCGGATTATCTGGTAAACTTCTAATAATAACGCGCACACCAGTCAACAGGTTAACCATGACGTTAAATCTGCGCATGAAGTATATTAAGGACCAGGTAGCTATAGCAACAGTACTGATGTGTCATGCTTCCATCAATTATCGATTAACTCGTGTATGAGTCATCTTTTTTTTAGTAAAAAGTGCATTTTCAAGTGTGGATAAATCAACATCTTGTGTTCTACAGTGACTATTTGTGGCAGCAGGAGGATGCATGTTGGACTATCTCACACTAAAGTACAGTGTGTGTGTTCATTGTAACAGGAAACATGTCAGCCAGTGCAACAGTATGAGTCACTCAAAAGCTTGTGGTAGGGAAGCACAGAATGACAGTTGTTTTTTTTTTTTTTGTTCAGTCTTTTTAAATTATTTATGTTTTTATTTTATTTTTATTTTTTTTACTCTCTTTGTTAGGAAAATAAACAAATCCTCTTTATATAAAAAATGACCTGTTTTAAAGTCTTAGAGCTTTTGGAACGTTAGGCAGCCCAAAGTGGAAGTGATACAGCAGATGTCAATCAATATCGGCTTAGTAAATGCCACTTTACAGCCAGATTACGTTTGCTGTTGTCATCTTTGTGCACCAAAAATGACGGCACTACTGCTGGTGCACAATGGACTTTGATGTTGTTTGAGTCATGCACCTCCCAGTATTTGTAACCAGGGAGACTGATGCAACAGTTGCAACAGAAATGTTTATCTTCTGTTCTTCCTGTTTTGATGACTTCCAGTCATTTTCCAGCGCTGAAGTAGTGATTTTAAAAAATATATATTTCGTATAAATTTTAGATTCTGCTCTGGTCATCATCAGGTAACTGCGGGATACTTTGATGTTTTATTTACCTCGCTCAGCATGTCGGTCATCTCTCTGGCGAAGCTGGTTTCTAAAGTGTCAGGCAGAGTGGCGTACAGGGAGCTGGACATCTCCTTCTTCCCACTTTCCTTGTATTTTACCTGTGAAGCCAAAAATTTTTTAGAATGCTACATATTGATGGTATTGTTGCCCCTGTTTTTACTTTCTTCCAGTTTAGCTTTAAATGTTATGGTTCTTATATTTATCTGTTTTGTTGTACTCCTTTGTTTCTAGTGTTCCCATTTCCTCCTGCCTTCCGTGTTCTCTGTCTTCATGTTTGCCAGTGTGAGATATTTGTCTTTTAGTTACTTCCTGTTTTACTGTGAAGGTTAGTTATTTTTACTTCCTGCCTCTGCTCTTTTCCCTCCCTTCCTGATTGTTGACCATGTTTGAATTGTTTCTACCTGTGTTTCATTTCCTAATCATCCCTCTGTGAATAACTAGTGTTGTCTTTATTGGACTGTCCATCCGTCTGCATGCTCTCCTGTGTCCATTGCCTGAGCTCCTGTGCTTCTTGCCTCTTTCTGTCTCTGGACTTTCAGAAAATAACTTCACATCTCCTTTAGGTGTTCTCTTTAAACATCACTTAACATTAAATTGGGATTCATCTTGTAGTCAGATAAAACAACTCCGTCTCAATTCAATTCAATTCAATTTTATTTATATAGCGCCAAATCACAACAAAAGTCGCCTCAAGGCGCTTTATATTGTAAGGTAAAGACCCTACAATATAAACAGAAACATATTCTTGATTCTCTACATTTTCCTCCGGTAATACTAGTAGAAAACAACACATTACCTCACTGAGCAGCTCTGCAGCTTCTTTTGCATGCTGCGTCTCCATGGTGTGAGGCAGGATGGAGTACAGGCAGGTGTTCGCCTCTTTTTTACCAGCCTCCTTGTACTTGGTCTGCAATTTCAAATGAACCCTTTGCATCAGTGGTGGCTTGTGAAACTCACTCTGCGGGCTCTATTTACTATTTTACTCCACGTGGACTTAGTCTTTGCCAATCATTTGCTACATTTCTACCTGGACAGTTTGAGTAGTCATCCTGGTGCAGACAGAAATACATTTGCACATCACACACACGGTACAAAATTTGAGGCTGCTACATGGAAAGAGAATGACTTTTTATGCTGTCTGCTCTTTACTGGTGTTTAAATTTCATTTTTACCTTCAAAAGACAAAGATATTTGCACATTAGGAATACCAGCGGTGAAAAGCAAAGCAGTAAAATGGCACAAGCACTGCCACTTTTTCATATTTCAGGGACTTAAAGCTACACTGAGTAATAAAATAATAACTTATTAGTAATAACAAACAGGCAAAAATTTTAACCCTTTCCTGTTTGTGTGTATACCTCACTCTGCAGATCAGACAGCTGTTTGGCCAGCTGTGTCTCTGTGGTCTCTGGGAGCTGATGGTACAAACTGCTCTGAATCTTCTGCTTCAGACCTTCTTTATACTTCACCTGCAGGAGATGAGGAAGAATCACTTATTTTTGTATAGCACTTCAGGACAAAACAAACTATTCGAGAATCACATTTAATTGGATTTTTTTTTTTGCATTATTTATTATGTTTATTGACAGTAGAACAAATTGAGCTCTGGAACCCTAGGCCAGATATTTGTTTTAGGGTCCACTCCACACTTTAACTCATTTGGCATCAGATCACACTGGACAGAGAATTTTGGCCTGGTGTTTGTGCTTGAGGATGGAAAATAATCCAAAAGACTCCACAGAAAATAAAGCAGCAAAAGTTGCAAGGATTAAGGTTGAGGGGTTAGAGCTAACCATTAATTTCCATTATTATTCTTATTTTGGATAATTTTTGGTCTTTATGTTTTTAGAATTTTGGCTGTGAAGCACCAAACTTCGCTATATAGGCGCTATTTAAATAAATAAGTAAATAAAAAAACAAAATTTTACTTTACTTTCTTACTCCAACTTTTCTTCTTTCTACTAAAGAATTGTGTGTATTCTTTTTCTTTATTCAGAGTACTGCATCCACAGGTTATTTATCTCAGCTGACTTTTCTCTTCCTGCAAAACCAGTGGATGGGAAGAGAAACCCATTAAAAAAGGATTAAAGTACCTCACTCTGCAGGTTTGACACCTCTTTGGCATGCTGTGTATCGATGGTCTCGGGCAGCAGAGAGTACAGGTTGATGTTCATCTCCTTCTTACCGTCCTCTTTATACTTCACCTGAAAAAAATGATATTTGATTTCATCTGCAGCTTCTGCTATGTAAAGTAATTCCTGTTTTTTTTCTCCTTCTATTCCCTTTACCTCACTGAGCAGCTCAGAGACTTCTTTAGCGTGGGCCGTCTCTATTGTCTCTGGCAGGAGGTGGAATAGGCTGGAGGAAAGACTTTTCTTCAGGCCGGCCTTGTACTTTAGCTGAACACAAACAGGATCACATGCACAGTATCAAACTATGAGAAGACACAGGGATGTCAGTAATGGTAAGCATATTTCTAACATTCCACATGGTTCAGTACTTAGTCCACTCATTTTTATAATATATGCTCCACATTTGTCAAATAATTATCAACAGCATGCTGTAACTTTGTGTCATTGGTTAGCTACAAAAACTATTCAAATTAGCTAATAGATGACTAGAAGTATTTAGAATCAAATGAAGACAAAATTAAAAGATTAGATGGTGTCGCTTTGAAAAGAACAAACTTCTAAATGGATTCAAAACTCTGGGAAAACTTGTAAAATTTGCATGACATGAAATACGTATCATGTTGCCACCAGTTGCTTTGTAGACTTATAAACTTCAAGCTTGGGAGATTTTGCAATCATCATTTTAATTTTTGCAATCGAGTACTAAGGACACAGCCATACGCTATAGACTGATCAACTGCAAAGTAGCAATGCCATAAAGCACAACCTGCTTTATCATTTATTTTACTCAGAATTGGACCAAAATCAAGATCATTCTGAATAATAGAAGACCTGAAACTATGGACTCAGACCACAGATTACAATAAGAATGCTGAATCAAGTAAAAAGTAGGGTCATCTTCTTATAGATGTCTATACAATTGGACTTTGTTTTGGACCCTTCATTTTTTCAGATGGAGGTTATGGGCACATCTTTTATACAGTCTATAATAATTCTGCCAAATTACATTTCAAATATGTCTAATTAACATAAATAAATACTGAAGGCTGCCAGTGCTACCCGTCAGCCTCCTAGTAGATGCACCTATGGTATTAATTTGAAAATCCTAGGTGACTTCCTTCTTGAGTTATCGTGTTCACAAGATTTTCAGAAAACTTGACCTCTGACCTTGAGGTCAAAGTCACTGAGATTTGAACTCAGATTTTTTTGTAGATGCACGTATGGTATTAATTTGAAAATCCTTCATCGCCTCATTCTCGAGTTATCGTGCTCACAAAGTTGTCCGGTGGGGTAACGACAATACCCCACCAGCCATTTACGGCTGAGGGGTAAAAACAAAATAAAAATCAGAAATACACATTAATCTTACTTTTAAGGAGCATTCCAGTCTGTGCTTCTTCTTATTGGAAGATTTTTCTTTAACATTTATTTCAGTTTAACTCATAATTATATTCACATTCATCTGCTCTGTTTTATTATACCTGCCTGCTGTATGTACTGTAAATGCATTTATCTTTATGTACTGATAGATAATATCAAACACTGAGTTGCACAGTATGTATCACAGATATAATATAAATGAAGTTTATTATATTGCGTGTACATCAGTGAAGGGTTTACCTCACTCTGCAGGTCAGAGGCTTCTTTGGCGTGCAGCGTCTCCAGAGTCTCCGGCAGAGTGGAATACAGAGAGCTCGACACGTCTTTCTTTCCCTTTTTGTACTTCATCTGAAATTCATTTAATGTAATTATGCTTTGTTTTTTAAGAGCTCAAGGAACAGAATTTGGCAGTAATTTGTCTAAACATGTCATGAAACAGTGGCTTTTCACAATTTGTTCAGTGACTTTAGTCCAATTTCATTCATTTTAAATTTACAAAAAATTTAAAGTTTCAGTGCCCACAAAAATCAATAGAGAGAGTAATTCTCTTCAAATAGGGGTTTCTAGGTCCACATTCCCGCGCTGTATTTAATCACTTCAAATGCAACATTTCCTCCTGCTGCAGCTTCACATTAAAAGAACATACAATGGCTTTTATTATGAAAAAACCCAAATGAAGTGAGAGAACAAGAGCTGAACTTGGTTTAAATGTGTAATACTGGCTGTTCTGCTGTATTTCTGACCAAGTAGCTTCTCAGGGAGATTTTACTGTATTATTAAACTGGACAAAAACTGACATGTTATAAATTATACGCTTAATGGTTTAAAATTGAGATACTTCTTATTTGTGATCTTTTCTGAATAATACATTTCTGCTACTTCAGTGAAGAAAAAGTTGTTTTCTGGTTGACACTTATTCCTCACCTCACTCTGCAACTCAGCAACAGTTTTAGCAAACTGCATCTCGGCGGTCTCTGGTAGCTGACTGTAGGCACTCTTAGAAAGACTCTTCATCCCGCTCTCTTTGTATTTAATCTGTCAAAGACAGAACATCCAGAAACCAAACAGGGGGTGTTACTTCCATCTGTTGAATGATAAACACTTCAGATCTAGTAGATGTAGAGGACTTACTATCTGTAAGGCATACAGATTAACCACACTTTTCTCTATTAATGATAATGCTAACATGGTGGACTTTTTATTTATTTATTGCTTTTTCATCATTTGTGTTAAACAAATGCATATTTATGCCTTCACAGATCAATACTGACAGCGAGCCAAGCCTCATTAGTGCAGACTGTATCTGTAATGCTAATTAAATGCAGCAGTGCAGATGAACTCTTTGATTCCTCGTGATGACCAGTTCATGACAGAAATGACATATGAGTTTTACTTACTCTTAATTTATTTAATTATGGCTTAAACAGATGTTTTTCCCCCCCAGTTTTAATCTGTTAAATGTCGTGTTCTTTACTTTTACTGTAATTTTCAGCTGGTTTACAGTTTTTATGGTTTGTTGCTGTTTCTGGTCTTTTTAAAAAAAAACTATTGACAGGCATGACTTTACTTAAAGGCAGCGTTAGGTTTCCTTCATCTCCTTTCTGCAGGTACCTCTGGCTCCAGAGCTTCCTCCAGAGCCCATTCATCCTTTGTTTCGACTGAGCCAGAGTTTTCCCTCCATCACTCTCACATAAGTGTGTGCCAAAGTAATTAGAGGGGCTTCTACCCTTATTATTTTAAGGGTCTGATCTTATTATTTAAAGTATCCTGACATCACCTGTGATTTCAGCCTTTATAAATAAATCTGTATTGATCTACAATGAATTTAATGCTTGTTATTTAAAAATTGACCTATTCTGATCATTTCCAGCTCTACATCTTATATCTTGGACTTTACTCAAGTAGCTTTGCATGATTCTCTGTTCAAAATAATCCTTCTTTGTCTTATACTGGGCCTTGGTGCAGCCCCTCAGTTCATCCTCTGTCTGAAACAAGCTGTTTTAGCTCCTCCCCCTTTAAGCCAACTTCCCTCTAATTGGCTGCTCCTCATAAACAGAGGATTTGAACAGCAGGTGGCTGGGACTTCTGTGCTCACAGATGACATCACACAGAGCCAAGAGTAGAAAAGAAACTGCCTGAAACTGTGTTTACTTCAGTCTGAACTCTGACCTTGTCGCTCACAGGGATTACTTGTACATACGCTGACCTATTTCACCTTATTTGAAGATGTGGCCTGGTTTAGAATGAACATCCACTATTGTAACAGCATCTATGTGACAGAAAAATAAAGAAAACACAAAAAAGTCAAACAGTTACTGAGATTCTGAAGATGTTTTGGAGCAGCCAAATGCTCATGTTTTATTCATCAGAAGCCACAGAGCACAGTGATTGTGCAGATGCATGCAAGTATTTGTTCAGGCTGCATTAAAACAGCTTCCATGTGTCTGTGTGTCACATTGATACTGAGGTTTTATTCACTGAGGGAAAAACTGTCACATTTACTGTTTTTGTTTTTAGGTTATTTTTCAGTCTTGTGAAAAATGTTCCTCGTTGTTTCATCATTGTTTTTGTTGCACATCACAAACTTCCAAGTCAGTGATGTGCTCCCTTTTTCTGTTTTTTTAAAATATAATTACACCTACGACATGTCAGCTCACGTTATTATAAATCACGGGAGCTGGAGCAGAGGTCATGATATATCCATGATCACCAGGAGAAAAGGAGTCATTTTTTTTAACCGCAGTACCTCGCTCAGCATGCTGGTCATCTCTCTGGCGAAGCAGGTTTCTGAAGTGTCGGGCAGAGTGGAGTAGAGAGAGCTGGACATCTCCTTCTTCCCACCCTCCTTGTACTTAACCTGGTTAAATTCACAACAAGGAACATAAATAAACATTTTTTTAGGCTACAATTCTTTTTCTAATTTCACAGGATTTCACAGTAACAAACGTGAAGCTGTGGGTTGAAAAGCTGCTCTCACCTCACTGAGCAGCTCTGTGGCCTCTTTAGCGTGTTGCATCTCCAGAGTTTCAGGCAGCAGAGAATACAGGCAGGTGTTCGCCTCCTTCTTTCCAGCTTCTTTATATTTCACCTGCAGATGTCAACAAACATTAATAAACATGACTTCTGAGCTAACTACAGCTGCATGCCTCCTGTCTTTGTAAAGTAAAAGTCTTAATTGTCATCGAACCTTTTCCACTGGTTCCTGTTTAAGGTTTCGTATCTAAAACTAAAATTACTGTTACATTCCTCAGGATTGATGTAGGGACGTGACAATAAAAGTGTATTTGTGAAAAAAGAGACGAGGAACCGCTATCACATATCCAAGCTCACATGCAACATACTATAAGACAATGCCTCTCTGGGACTGTGGCTGTCTGGTCCATCTGCTTAACTATTAACTAGATTAATTGCTCAGTGGCAGCAGCTGCAAAGGAGGGTGGTACACAGCAAAACTCCAGTAGGCCCTGCTAGCACCGTATCACAGCGGCTGATCCCATCAGGACCACGCGTCCTGCCATACAACAAAACATACAACATGACAGAGTCCACAGCATTGGCTTAGCCTTCAAACTCCCCAGATGCCAATTCGATCAAGCATTTGCTGGATGCATCGGAACAGGCCCGATCCACGGAGGGCCTGGCCCACAACCCACGGGACCCAAAGGATCCGCTGCCAATGTCCCAGTGTCGGACACCACACGACACCCCCAGAGATCCTATCATCATGCTCCAGCGGGTCAGAAGTGTTTGAGCAGCACAAAACCCAGAAAGCAATAAAGGTTTGGTGCAAATGTCACCCATATTTACAGTTTCCCTCGGGCCACATTTGGCCTTGAGTAACACATTTGACTCAGGGTGGCTGCCTCAACTCAGCCACAGCTCACGGGTCAAATATCTGGTATGTTGTGGCATTTGGGCCACATCTGGCTCACAAATTCTCTCTACCCCATACCAAGCCCAGCCAAGTCTGTGTCTGCTGTCTGGGAGAGGGACCTGATATTAGGCTGGCTGATCTGTGTGCATTAAGTGTCCTTTGAATGACTTCAACAAACAACTCATAACATTAATTTTGCTATTAAAATCTCTAATGTACCATATTAAATCAGTATGTTGTGAGTGATTATGTTGAACAATCTGCCTCTGCCGTTAGAAATCAGGTTTTTTATGACAGCTTTAAACAAGTGAGGAGTGATGCTTCAGGGAGTTAAAAGTAGCTCCACGACTGAGAGCAGCTCTACAGTGCTACTTACTCTCAAAGTGCAGCGGTATATTTAGTACAGCCCTCTTCATTTTTTAATGAAAATTCGACTTCATGCTGCTCCATGGCTGATGCCGATGCACTGTTACTGCGACTAGTGGAAAAACAGATTCTTTTCAACTGTAATTCACTCCGGTCTCATATTTCTACATGTCAGCATCATGTCTAAGTTGCTTTTCCATTTTTCAGCTTTGATTCCTTGTCAGTAAATAAATACTGAAGATTTAACTGAGAAATGAGATTTGAAATTATTTATTCAGTCTGTCACGGTTTAAGGAAAGACAGCACAAGATGAAAGGCCAGTTGTTATATCAAGAAAAACAGTAAGCGCTGCACTGCAGCAACAGGAAGCCAAACCAGAGTGATATAAATGTAAGGAGCCAAAGCCAAACACAAAGCAGACTGAGCTGATGACCTGACCAAACCTGACCTGGGGAGTGGCTGTGTGGTGTTCTGGTAACGACGCGGCTGCTGAGCCTGATCGCGATCGTTCAAAACAATGTTTGCGATTTCATTTGGAAGTCCGGCTCAAATATCTAACAGACTGACTGAAGCCTTGATGTTGTATTTATTCAGCCAGTGGAAAAAAAAAACACACCTTTAACTTTGAAACACTCTCATTGGGCCTCATTTACTAACAGTGTGTACGCACAAATCTGTGATTTATCAATATTTTTGTACCTGAATTTGTTTGTAGTTAAAGAAGAAATTTTCAAGTGCCTCTGACCATGCATATGAACAGTTATTACAATTATTATTTTTGCCTTTTAGTCATTATTTATAGTTTTCCAGTACATCATAAGCCACAAAACGCTCCGATGCTGGAGAATCTGGATTTTCTTTTTTTCTTCCATGAGCTGACAGTTCACATGCTTCTTGTCCTCCACCTGTTTTCTTCTTTTTTTTGTTGTCTATTAGCCTTTTTTCATATTTTTCCAGTGAGCATCTCAGGAGAAACAATATTCAGCACCCCTGTTATTTCAGCTGGAGCAATTTATTTCTAAATGGTCGTCACTTTTCTGGCTTCCTCCTTGGACCTCGGAAACTTTTTACAGTTTGTTCAGCCAGACTTTCTCCCTCTTTCTTGCTTGTCTCTTATAACATCATCAGCACTCTCCCCACTTCACCTCCAGGTAAACATGTTTCCTTGTATAGAAAAATGGGGGTGTGGCTGTATGCAGATAGTATGCAGAGTGCAGGCAGTGAGCACGAGCCTGCTGATTAGAATGAGTCTGGTTTACTAACACAGGCACGGTGGTAAGAACAAAAGAAAAACCTGTGATAGATGGATAAGAATGTGTCTTCTATAATCTTATTTCTTTCCTCAAACATGTTTTTTTAAGTTATATTTTAACTAAGAGAAAATGTGTCATCATGTGCTGTATACCTCACTCTGCAGCTCAGACAGCTGTTTGGCCAGCTGTGTCTCTGTGGTCTCTGGGAGCTGATGGTACAAACTGCTCTGAATCTTCTGCTTCAGACCTTCTTTATACTTCACCTGCAGAGGACGGGACAAGGATGGATGGGATCGACATTAAAACTAACACAGTCTAAATCACAAAGCTGCTGTTTGAAGAACGACAAAATTGAAAAAAGTATTTTAATCAACAAAGGGAAAGTTGAAACAGTGTCTGTCTTTTTTACTAGCAGCCTTATTTAGGGTCATAAATTATTGTTTTAAAATAAAGAAAATAATTTTGGTTATTCAGTAAGTACCTCACTCTGCAGCTTTGACACCTCTTTAGCATGTTGGGTGTCGATGGTCTCGGGCAGCAGAGAGTACAGGTTGATGTTCATCTCCTTCTTACCGTCCTCTTTATACTTCACCTGAAAAAAATGATATTTGATTTTTTTCCTCCTTCTATTCCCTTTCCCTTCCACACAGAAGATATTTCTACAAAAACCTGCACCTTTTTCCTAAAACGATGATAAAGTTAACTTAAATATTTTGTACTATCGCTGAGCTCGACAGCTGTAAAATGGCAACTTTGGATAGTTAAAAAAAATATGTTAATTTGATCAAAATCATCTCATTTTGACTCTCTGAAACAAACAAGTCAAAACTCCACCTACAGTAAACATATGGAAACCATGAGCTCAATTCAAGTCAGGTAAATCTCATATAATTTAAAAGAACATTTCTCTGGCTTCATGATGGTTACTGTACCTCACTGAAAAGCTCGGAGACCTCCCTGGCATGAGCCGTCTCTAAAGTTTCCGGGAGCAGAGAGTACAGAGACGAGTTCGCGCCTTTCTTTCCCAACTCCTTGTAGTGCCTCTGAAAACATTTTCATGCAGCGTCTTAAAAGCTTTAAAAGATGAACTCTTAGAAAGGTATCTGCAGTATATGCACCCTTCAGAAGGCCACAAATGTTCCTGAGTAATTACACAAAGACATCCGATAAATCCAAGAGCAATACATTAATTTTACTCTGGTTTTTATTAGGTTGGTGCAAAATTAGTGCTTAACAAATTTATTAAACAACCCCCCGTAAAAGGTTTATGCCACAGGTGCCCTAAATTAACAGTATTAGAAATGACCAAAATAATTTTTTTATGTTTCTGTAATGGTTAGTCCACCAGTATGTGCAAGCTCTTTACTCAAAATGATATTTTTAATATCATATATATATATATTCTGACTTCTCTGAGAAGCCCAGTGTGCTGGCTCAAATTTGAAATTTCAGTTTATTATTTACCTAATAAATAATTTTTAGTTTTAAACAAGTTTTTGATAGAAAATAAATGTACTGGCACGACGCTGTTCTAGTCTTCCTCATGACTCAAACCTTTATCTCCAATTACTCTAACATGGACCATGAAAAAACAGGACAACTGAAGGTGGGAAGGTACTGAACCCAGAGCCTTTTCTATGCGACAGTGCAGGCCTTTGCACCATGTTTGTTCCACCCATATATCGTATTAGACAGACACAGAATAAGACTTGTCAGAATCTAGTAAATGCTTTCCACTTAATTCAAAGGGTCCATTGAGCAGTGTTACAGGCATAAAACTGGTTTCTCTAAAGTACAAACCACAATGGTACAACGGCACCACCTCAGAGGACAAACTGCACCCATAAACATACAATAAGGTACTTTATTTTCTGAGGGTGTGCACATGAAACGACAGTAACCCCTCAGAAAATCCCTCTTCATAACAAATTATGTACAACTATCTGGTGAGCTGCAATTATATCTGCACGTATAACTGTGAGACGGTCTCACCTCACTCTGCAGCTCAGTGACAGTTTTAGCAAACTGAGTCTCGGCGGTTTCTGGGAGCTGAGAGTAGAAACTCTGGGAGAGGCTCCTCTTGCCGCCCTCTTTGTACTTACTCTGAGGGAAGAGAGTACAAAAGGATCCATCAGCTGTTTATAATGGACCTATGCACTTAGAGGAAAGTGGGGATCTTGTGAGTCTTTTCATGCAATGATGTAAAAAAAGAACAACTAAATGAAACTGAATCTTGTTGCTTTGAACCATCTCTGTGTTTTTTAAGCCCAATATGAATTAGAGCCTTTAAGGACTCTTGAAAATGTTGAAATGGATTGACAGCATCTATCCATCCATGCTGTGAAAAGAATCAGAAAACATGCTCTTTCGCCTCTCAACAATATTTCTGACATTTTGCAGCCTACTGTTTTTGAACAAGCTGAATCAAACTCTGCGAGTGGTTACGGAGATTTTCAGCTTGTTTGTACACAGTATGTTGTAAATGTGCGTTTGTGTGGGCGTCATACCTCGCTGTGCATCTCAGTCATCTCTCTGGCAAACTGGATCTCTGTGGTGTCAGGGAGCTGAGAGTAGAGAGAGGCGGGAGCTCCTCTAACCATCGTCTTAGGGCGATAATTCACCTGGGACAAAGTATGAGTCAGTGGAGACTGAGCTCACGGATAAAACAAACACAGAAAACAACGAGCAAAAAACAGAAAGATGTTTCACATTAAGAGCAAGATTTTCCAAACTCTGAACCCTCTGCTGCTACTTCAGTAAGACCCAGGGTGGCTGGGAGTCCTTCCTTTGGTCCTTCCTATCTTTCTTTCTTCCTTTCATTCTGTTGTCCTATCTCTCCCTTTTTTCCTTCCTTACACTATTCTTTCTTTTTTCCTCTCTTCCTTCAGTCCTATCTTTATTTATTTTACTTCCCTCCCTTTCTTTTCCTTCCTTCCTCTCTTTCATTCCTATCTTTAGTTCTTTCATTGTTATGCTTTCTTTCTTCTTCTCTCCCCTTCCTCTTTCCTTTTCTTCCTTCTTCTATCGCCTCCTCTCTCCCCTTCCTGTCTTTTTTCCTCTTTCCCTTTCCTCTTTTGTCCTCTCTCTCTCTGCTTCCTTCCTCTATCTCTTACTTGTTATCCTCCTTCCCTCCTTCCTATCTTTATTTTTCATTCTTCTGCTTTCTTCCTCTCTCCCTTTCCTTTTTCCGTCCTTTGCTTCTGTCTCTCTCTTCCTTCCTTATCCCCTTCCTCCCTTTTGTCCTCTCTCCCTTCTTTCCTTCCTTACTTCCATTCTAACCGTCTCTCTCTTTCTTCCTCTCTCCCCTTCCTCTCTTTTTTCCTCTCTCTCCTTCCTTCCTTCCTATCTTTATTTCTATCATTATTTTGCTTTCTTTCTCTCTCTTCCTAGTTCCTTCCTTGCTCTCTTACTAGTTATCCTCCTTCTTTCCCATCTTTATTTCTTTCATTCTTCTACTCTTTCTTCCTCTCTCTCCTTCCTTTCTCCTGTCCTTCCTTCCCTCCTTTCTCTCCCTCTCTTTCTTCCTCTCTCCCTTTCCTCTCTTCTGTCCTTTCTCCTTCCTTCTCTCTTCTCTTCTCCGTATTCTTCTTCTTCTCCATTGAGTGTCTCATTTTCACATTTGGAGTAATTTTGCTTCTTCTTTGCCGTTTCTAAAAACTTGTGTTGCAAATCAGTATTTTATATGCAAAATAATGAAATAAGGGAGTTTTTACATCCACTCGAGGCTAAAGATGGTAGTGGAAATGAGGCTCATGCAGGTGCGTACAATTTTGCATTGACTGAGATTTGTAAAAGAGGATCATTCGTACACGTGGCTTTGTGCATACATACAGTTTTAATCATTCATTTACACAGTTTTATGCATGTGATCCTTGGAGTGTGTGTGTGTGTGTGTGTGTGTACCTCACTCTGCAGCTGTGACACCTCCAGAGCGTGCTGTATTTCTGGAGTATCTGCGAGCTGGGAGTAGATGGAGATAGAGGCCTTCCTCTTCCCGTCTTCTTTGTACTTTTTCTGAGACAGAACGACATCAGATCCAATCACAATAGATCAGGAAGTAACGAGACACAAACGTGTAAATCTTAACGAATAAGCTACAAAAACAGTCTGACAGATGGCCTCATAGCTCTGCTGGTGCATAAATTTAGAGAGTATGTGTTAGCAGCTGCGATGTGGGCTCAGTTGAAATATGTTAAAACAGAGCTGCAGTATAACTCAGAGCGTGTTCGAGTACCTCGCTCTGAAACTCGTGGACAGTCTTGGCGAGCTGCATCTCGGTGGTTTCAGGAAGCTGAGAGTACAAGCTGCTGCTCATCTCCTTCTTTCCCTCCTCCTTGTACTTGTTCTGAGGAGCAGAGAGAGTTTCAGAAATAACACTTCATCCCATTCATTCATCTTCACTTAATTTTCCATCCATTTTATCATTATAACTCATTAATCCATCCGTCGGGTCTGACCTCGCTCAGTATCTCAGACAGCTCTTTAACAAACTGGGTCTCTGTGGTTTCTGGCAGCAGAGAATAAAGGGAGGAGGAAATCTCTGTCTTCACATTTCCCTTGTATTTAATCTGAAAAACAAACATACACGACTCTTTCAGTGCCACAGTCTGGCTTTATCACTGATAGGGTGTTTAGAGGCAAATAAAAAAATAATCCTCTCCTTAAGATATTCTTTACCAACTGGGTCTTGTCTTCAGAGTTTTAGCCATACTTTCTATAAGAATGTTATAAAATTAATTAAAGCAGGGATGCAGATCGTGTGAAGGAACTGGAGCAAAGCTGACTAAACTACCTCGCTCTGCAGATCTGAAGCCTCTCTGGCGTGTTGCGTCTCTGGAGTCTCCGGCAGGATGGAGTACAGAGAAACCAACGCCTCCTTCTTCCCCTCCTCCTTGTACTTAGACTGAAACAGTCACATTTCAGCACAATGATTAGACAGCTGGATCAATGTTTGAGAGAGAGAGAGAGTCATCACAAGGAAAGAGGTAAGAGAAAGAGGAGACATTTGGTCTGGTCCTCACTTAATATTGAAGTACAACCATGCACATGCGTGTTCAGACCTCAGATATCACAGCGCTGATGTTCTTGGCGTGGATGAGTTCAGCTCCAGGAACAAACAGACTCTGTCCCTTCATCTTCTCGAAGTCCTCCTTATATCTGACCTGCAGGGAGGATGAGACATGAGTGTGAGCATGTTTCTGAGCTGAACTTCTCGTGAACTTCAGCTCCATCCCCACAAGGACTGCTGTGTTGTGTTTTTCTTTTCAGGCTCACAGAAAATTCATCCTTTCGGGCTGTGATTTCTTTTCTGAATATCCATCTACTGCCTACCTTTTAATTAGCATCAGAGGATTGAAATGTATTAACTGCATTATGTAACTTACACTGTGGATCAGTGACCGCACAAGCCGACCTCATTACATGAAAACCAGGTGAAGCATCACTGCTACACTTTCTCCTGATTGGCTCCTGCCTGACTGAAATCACCTCTCTTCTGTTTGGCAAAAGGTTTTAGCAGCAAGTGGGCGGGGCTTCTGAGCTCCCAGAGCTGTGTGGGTTCTCCAGAAAGCTAATGAATGATTGGTTGGATGTATGGGGAATTTTGTGGGACTTCATCATTGTTGTATACATATACATTCCCTCGAATCCTAGCAGAGGTACTTGCCAATATTCATGGTTAAATAATGAACTGTGTCGATCACATATATCTACAGTTTCTCTTAATGTTTAATTGTAGGATCATTCTCCGTTTAGCTTTTGTTGCCATTGTGTCTTTCACACGTTAACTTTTCTCACAAACCAAGAAAACAGATTAGTTTCATTAACTTCTATCAGTTAATGAGCACAGACTGAACTATGCAAACTCTCGATATCCTGGTGTTTTGCTCATGAAGTGACCTGCAAATAGTTCAACATATATTTTCCCAGTTTGGTGTTTGTCTGAGTCTGATTGGATATTTAGTCCAACAACAGACTGGCAGATTTTCTGTAGAGACCCAGGAGAAAAATGGAATTAATCCACAGATGACAATCTGTCGCACCCAATCTGTGACAGGAAACCAGTGTGGGCAAAACCCAATAGGTGCTTAATGGTACTAAATACAGCTTAATTGGCTTCTAACCAGTAAACACATGAGGCCAACTTCAGACTCAACACAAATAAACAGAACAACACATTCTCACTCCAAACTCGACACATACTGACACTTGGTCAGAGACTTGCCATATTTTAATAAAGTGGTTTTCAAACACCAGAAGCCATAGTTCGCCATAGTTCACTCTCCAGAAACGTTCTTTATTATCAATTGACAACAATAAAAAAGGATCAAAGTTGAATTTTAGTGAAATAAAGGTTAGCACAGTACACTTGGCAGAGTCCTGTTTGTACATTTTTCTTACAAAAATCATTTACCTTTTGACCTGATGGAAGGGGGGGAGCCCATTTGGCCCATGAAGTTTCCATTAGAGGGCAGGTGAGATGGCAAGTGGCATAATCACACAACTTCCAACCCAAAGACAAGAGTCTGAATCCTGTTTGGGACCAATTTATTTGCACTTCATTTTTTTTTAACTCTTCCTTTTGGCCTTGTTTGATGAGGTTTAGGCACTGTTTAGTTAGATTTGAGGTTAAAATACACTCCTACACAATGTTAAGCTTCTCTGACATGTCCTTGGTTACCGTGGTTAACCACAGTTAACCAATGGATACTTGATGCTGGCTCTAAAAGTGAGTCAATCCCCATACAAAGTGGCTGTGGCTCAAGAGGTAGAGCACGAAGGTTCCCTCTCAAGAGGGGATCAAACCCTGAGTTGCCTCTGATGCATGCATTGGGGTGCGAGTGTGTGAATATTTGCTTAAAAGCACTTAGGCATAGAAAAAAAGTGCTTTGAGGGCTCAAAGTCCCAGTCCACTTACGATAAATTTCAATATTAAAAAGTCTAACTTTACAGCAGAAAAACTTTGGCAGATTTACCCCTTCATAACAACTGTAGACGTGAAACCTCTTTTATCCATTTGGCTACTAGTAAGGCTTGGTGTGGCCAGCCGGACCTACACAGGTGCTGGTAGCTGCTAGTTGTCTGCTAATGGCTAACATTTCAGGGGCTACATCCATGTTTTAGAAGTAGTCCATGGCTATCATAAAGGGTGTCATGAGCACAACTTCAAACTGGTCTTTTGGTGGATCTCAGCTTTAGGATTCAGAGAATGAACCAAAAAAGATTTTTTCCACCATCTCCATGCAAATTCATCAAGATTCTGAAGAAGGTTGTTAAAGTCGTTATTGTGTGTTAAACCTCTTAAAATGATGTTTGAGGGCAGGTTTTCTCACATATAGACGGCAGCTGGAGGAATAAAAGTGAAGATGATTTCATGAAGTGGGTTGACTTGCTTCCACTGTAGCTGATGACTCATTCTGCTGTTGCTAACAGCCAAGCTGCCAAGTTTGCCTCACACCAGGGAATCAATATCTCACCCTCCCACATCCAACAACAACATTCAGCCTCATTCAGCGTTTTACTCCGAAAGGCTGTTTTATAGTCAAAAAGCAGTTTCTCTCCTTTGCGTATATGTTCTCTGTGTGTTGAATAAAGGCCCAGTGCTGCACTTTGGAGGGATGTTACCAATGGCAACGCAGTTCATGCTGGAAGACACATTTCTGTCTTACACGTTGAGGAGTTCACATCCAGAAACAGTTTTATTCATGAGTTACAAATCAAGCTGAAGCAAACTGCAGCAGGTGTTACACACCCCGTCTGACTTCACGGTGGTGACATTTCAGCTCATGAATTTAGCTGAGCAAGCAGCACCGCTCCAGCAGAGCCAGTCTGGGAACCCTCGGCTATTCTGCTGGTGTAGCCTCTCGAGGCTGATTTTTCAGGGCCTCTGGTGTAGGTGGTGGATATCTGAGCCGAAATTTCCACTTGTGTCTGCTAGTCAACATTTACAATTGCAGATACATTTGAAAAAAAAACAAAAGATAAAAAGCTAAATCAGATGATAATTGATGGTTTCGGTAAATGCCAGCTATTGTATGCTCTCACCACGGACACTTTGGTCCACAGGACTCGGACTACAGACAGAAGTCTGTTTATAGAGATTACAGGAAAAAGGCAGTTTGTTGGGCCACCACTTTGCTACATTATAATGATGGAACATGTCCACAACTCTCAGATCAACAGCCATTAAATATTTTACAGATATGCACATGATTCTCTCTCAGTTTTGAATCAAGGATTTGTTGGATGGGCTGAAAGCTGGTACTTTCAGAAGCTCACTTTCTCCAGTGAATCTGGTTTGTTCTAGTGAAATTAGCAGGATGATGTTGGCTCAGATTTGAATATCTCGACAACTACTGTGTTGGATGGCTTTTTCTGCAATCTGGCCCACAAAGGTGAATATATTTCTGCAACGAGCTAATACTGCCTAGATTGTTCTAACTAAACCTAATTAACCTGTTAATCAGAACAAGCTAGGCATTATTATTAAAAATAATAACAGTGCCCTCCATCCATTTTCCCCTTAAAGATATAAAGAACCAAATAAATGAAGCTCTTCTTTTCTTAAGAAGAGGCCCCACTGGGCTGTTGGTAATACTATTGCAGTACCTGATGCGCTAAGTAATATATTTCAAGGAATGATTCTGTCAACTTCAGGTCATGTCCAGAGGGAAGGTATGAGGTGGCACCAGCTCCCACCTGCAGCCCTCATACCAATGCCACTGGACTACAGTACATCTTACACTTCTCAGTGCCCCTGGATAGGAGCACTGATAGGACCAATGATGGAATGTAACTTGGTACATGTACTCAACTACTTTACTTAAGTACAGTTTTAATGTACTTCAAATTTACTGACATATTTCCACATTATATTTTTAATGCAAATATTGTGATTTCTATTCCTAACCATTTGTTTGAAAGCTTTGGTTATGTCTAATTCTATGTTATAGATAAAACTACCAGGTAGTTTATAAGTTAATAAAATCATCTCCAGCTGCCAAAGGAAAGGGAGATACACATCAATGAATTGATAATTATGATCCTATAATATAATGATATGATTTTTGTACAATGACTACTTTTACTTTAGGTACTTCAAATATTTTTTTTGCTAAACCTTTTGCATACTTAAGCAGGATTATGACTTTACTTAAGAGCAGAGAGAAGAGTAATTTCTTCACACTGTTTTTATTTGTGATCAGATATTCAGTATTCCTGTGGGCCTTCCTGCTTTCTTCTTGGTCCCGACTGTGCTACCAAATTAAAAACAAATCCCACAATCACTGGTCAGCTTCTCCATAGTAATTACTGATTTAACGGGAATTTAATTTAATTACCCTCTGCAGAATTTAACTAAAACTTTCATCCCTAAGGGGCACCATTTTACCAGCAGGGGTGTTGAAATGTGTGAACTCGCTGCACCATCTTGTAGTACACATGCCTTATATAAAAGTGCAACCTGGCCATAGTTCAACTTTAGTTGATATCTGTATAAACAGTCAGCAATTATTACTTCACAACTTCATTTAAAACCAGTGAACACTTTCACACCCTGTTCATGTTTCTTTAATAATGCAAAACCTGATGATATTCTCGTCGGCCTCAGATGGACTGAAAGGTAGCAAAAATTGGCCCACTAACGTGCTAAATAGGAGACGATAACGACATCATACCTGCTGAGCATCACCATGTTACAGTCATCATTTTGTGCATGTGTCTCAAAGTAACTCTGTGCTTACAGTAAGTGCAGCATCATGGAGCTGCATACATGGCTGACAACAACAAGCATGAGCAGTGACATTAAAATAATGAGCTGACACTGAATGCACTCACATCACTGGCGAGCAGGCTGCATCTCCTGTTAAATGCCGGGTCTGGCAGCGGAGGTTTTATGTCAGAGGAGCCCTGAAAAACATGAGTAGATATATAAGAATTAGAAATTGACTAGAATAGACTTTTACAACCATGAACAATACTGACATTATATAGACAGAAGCCCAGTATAACCATCATTTAAGGGGTGTTTAAGGGGTTTTTCTGAAACTGACATGAGGGGCCACTAACACCAGACAAGAAGTGGGCAAGTTTGAGAAAATTCTGTTACATGAGTTGCTGACGTCAATCACAAAAATATAGAAAATAAGCACTCCACAACATTTCTGGAGGGGTGGGGGAGTTGGGGGTGGGGGGTGTAATGCTTACATGAAATCATTTTTGCATCCACTGTTTGGGAAAGATCTTTGTAAGGACCATTAAACTACACAGGATCCAACATCTTTCTACTGCTTCTCACATAACTACCTGATATCATGGAAAAGCATACAAATAACACGTGACTTCAAGGACATTTGTCACACCTTTGCTTTTTTTCCCCATTTTTCTGATGTGATTTTATGGTGTTACATGGCATGCAAAATGGTTCGAGTCAGAGACAGGACTCAGCTGTCCTTATGCAAAACCACACCACACAATTAAGGGCAAAATGACTTCAGGAATCTAGGGTCTTTTTAATGATACCTTTTCATGTTACCAGGCTGCAGGCAACTAGTTGAGCATAACGTTTATTCAGGCAGGCCAAAAAGTCAAGGTCAGCCACAATCCTGCCAAATCAGCTGATCTTTTCTGCATATCCAATTGGTAAATCTCATATATATGGATGTGCTATTTAAGCTGCTTTATCCTGCCCACTGTTGATGCACATCTGCAAGCCTCTTTGCAACCCTCCATCCACTCCATTAGTGTAAAAACAGCAAGGGAAGTCCCAGGACAGAGCAATGCTGATGAATAGAAATGACTGTAGTGCTCCTGACTGAAGTAAAAATTAATGGACAATATTGGGAAACTAATTTATCCATCTGACCTAACTAACAAGCCAGAGAGACAGAAAGCTATGAGTCAACCAGTGGAAACTTCCCTAACTCACTCATTGTTAATCCCTCGCCTCTCTTAACAGGCTGTATTCAGCCCCAAAAAATCCCACTATCAAAGGCTAATAATGGTACATTTTCATTTGTAGTTTCACTAATCCTCTCTAAGCCTTTATAAAAACCTGCAGTGCCAGGCAAAGCCCCATGCCAAGGTCAATAGAAAGAGTCACAGTCAGAGCTGGGGGGGGGGGGCTCTCTTAACAAAATTTGCCTCTCGGCAGACTTCATCAAAGAACGGGAAATCCTCAAAGCATTTGGCAGTTCAGGAACATTTTGCATATTGGTGTAGTAGTCAAAAGGAAAATCGCTTAAGACAAAGAATAACTAAATAACCAAAACTTTTTTTTTTCCTAAGAGATCTACTGGCCTTGAAAAGCTGTTTTTTACATTAAATAAGGATCAGCTGCTGAAATTACACAAAATTATGTTTGTTTTAATTGGACTGATGTTAAGACCATTAAGATCAAAGAGATCTGATTTATCATAGAAGGTCTTTAACAATAGAAAATGGTGAGAAACTTTATTTTTTTATCCAGAAAAACGGCTCTGGGTTTTAAATAAAAAAATGATCTCTAAGAGCTGAGAAGAGAATCTTTGAACTGTTTAAATGTGCATGAAAGGCCTGATTTGTGTCAGAAATGTTTGTGAAAGTTCAGGTTAATGTTCATGGGACTTCATAGACAGCACTGAAAACTTCCAGGAACTTCCAGGTATTGATGTGGAATTTGAATTTTTGGCAGTTTTACGAGCCTGAGAAGCCTGGCAGTTCAGCAGCCAGCCCCTACACCTAGTGGAGATTGAAACCAAATAGTAATGCTGAGAGCTAAACAAATGCAATTCAGTACAGTAGAAGTTACCCCTTTCTCTAAAAAAACCCTGAAAGTATTTTAAGATCATCTGTGGTGTAAACATCAGGCTTTCAGTGTATATGATTTGAGTATAATTAAAGCACAAATCCAGGTTCTGATTATTAACTTTGGGTTGTTTCTGATAGATTTGATAAGCTGGTCAAATTTTGAAGTTCGCACCTCTGACTCCCAAGATCTCAGCAACTTCCTTGCTTCAGAATCCTCAGCTTCATTATTTTCCTTTTCACCTCCCTCTACCTTTGCTTCATCATCTTTCTTCTTCATTTTTCTCTCCTTCTCCTCTTCATTCTCTTCTTCTTCTCCTTCCGTCTCTGCTTCACCATCTTCCTTCTCTTCCTTTGCTGTTTTGTCACTTTCAGTCTCCTCCTTCTCTGTGTGCAGCCTTTCTGTAGTTGTATAAACAACTGTGCTCACAGTGGTCACTGATGTTACCGTGGTCTCCCTGAGTGAGTCCTCTTTCTTTTCCTCCACTGTCTCTCCATCCAATGCTGGAGCAGCTGGGGCCTCCTCATTCTCCACGTTGGTCACCTCTGAGAGAAAAGAGTTTCATATTTAACCCCATGTTATTTAGAATACATAAACTTGAAATGATGAAACACTTATTTTCAAAAGCTGACAACAAAGAGAAAAAAAAAAACAACCAACCACAGAAATTATGAAACACAGACACAAGGCTTAACCCCAAACATGATAACAGAGGTGGGGGAACAGACGAGACAGAGGGAGGAACAGATAAGAAAACACTGAAGGAACTAAAGCCAAGTAGAAATAATGAACTCAATTAGTAACTGAAGCTCAATTAAAAACAAGAATTCAAAAAGTGAAACATTATAACAAAAGAATAATCCAAACAGGCACCAAAACAGGAACCAGAACTCAAATTTCCTTCTTATTCTTCTGGCTGCTCCCGTTAGGAGTTGCAGGTAGGTTTGGATAGCTTTTTTCCCTTAATACATGAAATCATCATTTAAAAACTGCATTTTGTATTTACTCAGGTTATCTTTGTCTAATATGAAAATTTGTTTGATGATCTGAAACATGTACATGTGACAAATATGCAAAAAACTAAGAAATCAGGAAGGGGACAAATACTTTTTCACACCACTGTAACTAGGACTAAGAAACACTGGGGAGAGTGAGCAGACGTTCTGACAAAGACAAAAGAGAAGACAGCAACTATACATACACAGAGGGGTGATTAGCGAAGTGGAGACAGCCGGGGAGAAAAGCTGAAGTAAATCACAAGAGACGAGACACAGGAACCAAAACTAACAGAAGATGAGAGACCATCAAAATAAAACAGGAAACAAACAGAGAGACAAAGACTAAGACACACGAACAAACAGAGACATGACCGGCTACACAAGGAGACACCAATAACTAAACACAGGAGGAGGGAACACTGGGGGAGAACTAAACTCTAAGGGAATTTGGAACAGAGAACAATATAAGAAATAACAAACATGACACTACCCAGAGATGTCATAATAAATGAACAAAACTAAGACCACAATACTCAAAACACTGGGTCAATTGACCCAGGACCATGACACTCCAGGCCCTCTTCCACACGCTCCCTAAGGAACCAGAACTCAAATAAGACAAAAAATAAACCTTAACATTACTAAAAATAACCAAATCAAAGGAATTCAAAACTCAACATAATAATAATCAAAAAACTTCAAGCACTACAACAATAAACAGAAATCAAATGTCAGTCGAAAACTCAAACACAAAACCCTAAGACCACAACAACTTCTGTACAATGTCAAACTGTATTCATTTTTAAACTAACATATTCAAACAGTAATGGCTACCACAGGGATAGTTTGTATTTAGTGAAAGAAATAAATTATAAACAAATGGGCTGATGACAGGTGGAGTGGAAGGGAGAGACCGAGCAGTTCATCTGGGCCAGCTTTTATAGCAGAGCTGCATTAGCTGACAATACTTCCATGTCAGCCAATTATCAACAACAGTAACCACAGGCCAGGACTTTCTGGACAGCAGGCGGGTCGTCACATACTTTGTTTCCTTCAATATAAGATCCTGTGGTTTTGGCTGCCATCACTCCAACACTGTTAGTTAGTGAGCATAACACAGATAAGTGTGTCCATGTGTTTTTCTTTTCCCATATATGTATTCATACATCCATCATGCACAATAGAAATGGTCTGGACTGTTAACCAGCAAAAGGACATTCAGAGTTAAGACACGCCTGCTCAAAGGCTGATCACAGTCTCCTGTCAGAATCCTCCATGTTACCATCGCCCTTGATCTTGTCGAGATGCCTTTAGCCTGCTAGCAGCTTCCTCAAAGTCATTGTCACCATGTGATCAAGGTCATCTTTCAGCCTCATCAGACATGTTTTTTCAGATTCTTTAAGATTACAGTAATGTCTGTGCTGTTACTTTCAGCTTTACCCCAAAGATCTCTGCCTCATCTCACAATCAGTTTTCTCAGTTTTTCACTCACCTTCGACCTGTGGCTGATTTTCCATGTCCTGGTTTTCCTCTTGGCTCCCTCTGCTTATGTCAGCCTTTCAGGTTTTAGCTGTTTGTAACGTCTTCCTCACTTCCTCTCAAGCTTCGTAGCTACTCTGATGTAGTGATCATTCAGTTTTCTCACTTTTTTCCTAGCACTTCCCTCCTCCACTCCACTTCAGTTCCTTCAAACCTTCTTCGCTGTCACCCTTTCA
Organism: Heterochromis multidens; assembly: GCA_015108495.1. Taxonomy (NCBI): domain Eukaryota; kingdom Metazoa; phylum Chordata; class Actinopteri; order Cichliformes; family Cichlidae; genus Heterochromis; species Heterochromis multidens. The sequence goes on along the minus strand of VUQS01067401.1, from coordinate 1,810 downwards.
GCTTCTTTGACACCCATTCAGTCTCTTTAATGTCGTGTTTGCCCTCTTGCTTCTCTATATATTCAGTTCAACCTGTAAGCAGCTGAACTGCCTCGTCCAGTCTCCTGTGATGGCTGAATGTCTTCTCAGACTCATGTTAATCGAGTGCCCTCTTATCATTTTTACCTTCTACATTTAGCCCACTACTCAGAATCTTATCACCACCATGCCCTTCATCCCAGCCACAGTGCCAGTTCTGGGTACAGTGTGTGTGCTGTCCTGAAACACAGACAGAGGCACTTGTTGTATGAATGTGTCACTGTTGTCTGTGTGTGTTTAAGTGTGAGGTTCAGGGATTAAAGTGTCGTATGCTGGAAGGAATTTACCACTTACAAACAGACAAATAATTATCGGATGGTGTACCGTGCTGCTTTTGCCCCTGCATTAACAGATTTGGCCACTTGGGGGCAGCATTACCAAACTAGGAACACGACATTGACAAACTAATTTTAAAGTCGATGTACTCAAAGTTGTTAGGAAGTTGGTTATTTAAACATCCAGCATATGGACTATAATTATTATTTGTGTGGTGCATTTTTTCCTGATGAATGTACGTCCGGTTTCCTGTCTGATTTTAGCTTTGCTTTTGGTCCCCTGAGAAAAAGATCCAACTCTGTAGCTGCTAAAGAGCTCAAGTATCCTCACCATCTCATCTCCAGCTGAGTTTGTCTCTAGTTTATGCTGAGCAGGTGTGCAGTAGCTTTCTGTCTGAAAACAAAAACTAAACCAAGAAACCAAACTTAGTGGGAAAGGAAAAGAGTGAGATGAAAAAGAGCGAAAAGATCTGTAGAGCTGAGAGCAGATGTACCATCAGGTTATGAATCTCTTGGTTAATTAGCCTAATAATGTTATATATCATTGATTCCAAAGTGTGGACTGTGGTTAACAGGTGGGCAGTGAAGAGACAGCAGTTTGGCCACAAGAAGTCATTTACAATAAATGACTAAAAAATTTATGTTGTTTAGTTTAAAATTTATATTAAATATTAACATTTGGTGAATTGTGCATCACAATTATAGGAAGAGAAGACACTGAACATTCACTATGAACACTTGGCTGCCACAAGGCAGTTATCCCTGTGAACACTTTTCTGACACCTCCTGCTTAAAACTCAAAAAGCATGAGACCTTACCTTCACGGCCTGTTGATTATTATTATGCTACATATTAAAAATATAGCATGTACATAAGTTTTCACAGCCTTTGCGCAACACTTTGCTGAAGCACCTTTGGCAGCAATTACAGCCTCAAGTCTTTTTGAGTCTGATGCTACAAGCTTGGCCACCTATTTTTGGGCAGTTTCTCTCATTCTTCTTTACAGAACCTCTCAAGCTTCATCAGGTTGGATGGGGAGCGTCATGCACAGCCATTTTCAGATCTCTCCAGAGATGTTCAAGTCTGGGCTCTGGCTGGGCCACTCAAGGACATTCACAGAGTGGTCCTGAAGCCACTCCTTTGTTATCTTGACTGTGTGCTTAGGGTCGTTGTCCTGGTGGAAGATGAACCTTCGCCCCAGTCTGAGGTCCTGAGCGCTCTGGAGCAGGTTATCATCAAGGATGTCTCTGTACATTGCTGCATTCATCTTTCCCTCGACTCTGACTAGTCTCCCAGTTCCTGTTGCTGAAAAACATCCCCACAGCATGATGCTGCAACCACCATGCTTCATTGTAGGGATGGTATTGGCCAGGTGATGAGCAGTGCCTGGTTTCCTCCAGACATGATGCTTGGCATTCAGGCCAATGAGTTCAATCTTTGTTTCATCAGACAAGAGA
>VUQS01067398.1:0-13339 GCA_015108495.1 Heterochromis multidens | reverse complement strand
TGTAATAGAAATTTATTATGTTTCCATTTAGGTGGAATGTTTAAATGCTTGTGTGGATGTTTAGATGGGAAACTTGCACTCTTTAAGCCTTTTGTATATGTGAAACCAGAAGGGTTAAAGGTTAACAGAGGGCTTGCTGGGAGAAGCAGGTCAGCAAAGGTCACTATGGCCTTATAGGGTTAAAGCAGTATATCTTGAGGTAAACAAATTCTTTAGGGAAAGAGGTTTTATGGACCAGGTGTGGAGGAGATCGTGGGATTGTTAACTGAAGTATAAACAGAAGATTAAATGTACCATGTGGCCTGTTTTGGGGTGTGTATAAAGACTGCAGTGAACATGGGCTCAGTAGAGCACTTGGACAGTGATATCGTCTCTGCTCTCATCATGCATGAATTAAAGAATATTGATTACAGCCGACCGCTCTTGTGGACTCTGTTAATTTTAAAATTTCCACTACAAGTGTTTCCTGCTTGTTGTTTTTTCAGTCTCCAAGCTAACAGTTTTGTTGCTTCAGAGCCTGCTTCATAATATCTTTGTTTCATGAATCTTATTTTTTCTCCACTTCCTCACTCATTATCTTGTCTATTTCTTGTTTATTCTCATTTCTTCCTCTATGCACCATCATTGTTTACTCTTTCCCCCCCAGGCTCCTAGACTTCTGATCAACATTTCTACATGGTCAAGGTAATATTGCCACCTGTTGCTTTGGCATGCTCTTGACAGTGCTTGATATCATTTTTGCATTTACATATCTTTCAAAACTGCTCGTGTGGTTGGGATTTTTTTTTTTTTTTTTTAAATGAAAGCAGGTTTAGGAAAGAGAACAGTTAATATCAGAAACGATGCTGATCACACGGAGGTACGTCATTTTTACCACATCAGATACACTTTTGTTAACTGTATGAAAAATAATATGTCACCACTGAATAAACAGTAATAAGTGGCCTTACTCTGAGCATTATACTTGAGAGATGGCAGAAAACGCAACAGTTGAGCGGTGGTTAGCTTCTCAAAAATGCCACAGGTGAGATTATACCACACAGAATAGCTATTTACACAAGACATAAGTTATTAATCCACTGCAGCTGGAGGCCCTGCACGCACAGACCGGGCCAGGAGGGACGTACAGCATTCCGGTAAGGTGCCAAGGGGGTATACGCCAGGCTATGGTGGGCTACACAGAGGCCCTGGTCCACCAAACCTTGGTTCGGCCAGGGACATTGCTGAAGGCAAAGTGGGTGGAGGTTAAATGCATGCATGGGGACATACACAAATATCCCCAAGTGCTGCTGGAGATTAAAGACCAGGGCAAAACGCATAGAGTCCAGGCTGCGGTTAGCTCCCACCTGATGCACCCCTTAATCCTGGGTACAGATTGGCCGGGGTTTAATAACCTTTTGGGGCAATGTGTGGGGATGTGTTCATGACCGGTAGGGACCTATAGTGTTTGCGCTGCGCTCAGCAGTGACGCGAGGTCGTCCGATGCTGACTCTGGGGAGGAGGAGATGGCGGGGCCTTCCAGTGATTTACTCCATGGGAGATTTTATCCAAGCACAGTCTGGTTTTAAGTCTCATCATAGTACTAAAACTGCCCTTTTAAGAGTTCTTAATTATCTTCTCTTAGCTGTTGATTCAGGAAACTCCGCTATATTAGTACCTTTAGACTTGACAGCAGCGTTTGATACTCTCATTCTATTCTTTTGTCACGTCTTGAACAGTGTGTGGGCATTAGAGGTATAGCTCTTGATTGGTTTAAATCCTATCTGACTGACAGAGGTTTCTCTGTCAAAATTGGTGAATTTTCTTCTTCTGTGGCCTCTCTCTCCTGTGGTGTACCTGTTTTGCTGATGATATTCAGATTTACTTTCCTATGAAATCTAATGATCCCAATTCATTGCAGGTTTTGTTAAACTGCCATAATGACCTAAAGAATTGGTTAAACACTAATTTTCTTTATCTTAATGAAAGCAAAACTGAGATTGTTATGTTTGGTTGTGCTACCCAGCTGAAGGACTGTGCTGCCTCTCTTGGCCACTTAGGGTCATACATCCATCAATCTGTTAAAAACTTGGGTGTGATTTTTGACAGCTCTTTTAACACTGATAAACAGATTAGTTCTGTGGTAAAAAAACATTTTTTTCCAGTTGAGATTGTTGGCCAAAGTGAAGCCCTCTCTCTCTTATAATGATTTTGAAAGGGTCATACATGCTCTTATCATGTCAAGACTGGATTATTGTAATTCTTAGTATGTAGGTTTACCACAGTTGTCACTTCATTGGCTTCAGCTGGTACAGAACGCTGCTGCTTGACTTTTTACTGGGATGAGAAAATATGAACGTATTACTCCAGTTTTAGCTTCACTTCATTGGCTTCCTGTCAATTTTAGGATTAATTTTAAGATTTCATTGATAGTTTTTAAAATTTTGAATCGGATGGTACCACTGTATTTGTCTGATCTTATTCATGTTCACACTCTTGTTAGAGCCTTGAGGTCTGCTAATCAGTTGATCCTCAATAATCCAAGATCTAGACTTAAAAATAGAGGTGACCAAGCTTTTTCAATTGTTGCCCCGAGTCTCTGGAATGCCCTACCATTTCATATTAGAACTGCCTGAACTGTTACTAAGTTTAAGTCTTTGCTTAAGACTCATTTCTACCCTCTGGCTTTTAAATCGAGATAAACCTTGACATCTTGTAATGTTTTGGGGGGGGGGTTTGCTGACTGTGAAGTACTTTGGTCAACTGTGGTTGATGTACTATACAAATAAACTTGAAACACTCTTAAATTTGGAAAGCAGTATGTGTTTAATTTAACTGATCACATGCTTGCATGAATTAAATGCCCAACTATTATAATGTAGAATCTGATGCTTTTTGGCATTCAGGATTAGATTCAGTCTTTATGTAATCTAATACTAAGTTTTCTGTCCAACATATGTTAAATTTAATCATTCAGTGTTGTTAACTGTATGTCGATAAACATAATATGACTGGTCCCCATGGGGGCAAAAAATCAGGTTTGAAATATATTTTAGCTTTTGATGTTTCAAGTCATTTTCAAGTTTGCATTAATTTATCTGTGAAAACCACATCTTTACACCCAGACTTTCAGTACCCACACTTTGCATATCTTTGTTAAAGCAGAGTGCCACTTATACAACTTACACTTCCGGTCATCTCCTTAAGTAAAACATCTGAATCCAGGTAACTTTTTCTGAATCCCATTGCACAGAGGTTCACTGACCTTTTTCAGCCTGGACTGTGTTCAATAAAAAGACATGAAAAGTACAAATTGCAGCTGTCACTTGGCATTAGTGGTACTTAATTTCTTCTTAGCAGGCATTGTAGATACAAAACACCTATGCAACCATAATATTATTTTAGATTCTTTTTACACAAAAGACTATTGTTTTATTTATATCTATCAACTTAAATAGTTCTTAAGGTCAGGTCTTAAGGTGTCCAGTGGCATTGCAGGGATCTGAGGAGATGCTCTCTGCCCATGGGTGTAATCTGTCTGTCTGTCTTTGGCACATAAAATTGTTCAAACTGAATATGTGCATCATTTGGTAAAGAAGTTTAATTGACAGTTCAATGAGAAACATTGCTTTTCTGAGCCATTTTGATTTTAGAATATCTCTACCACCTCACTTTCACCATGAACATGAGCCAGAAGATATAAAAAATTGTTGTTCAATGTACAATGTATGTATTTAGAAAAGCTATTGTGTAAGATTTACTCTCACCTGTAGTGAGAGTAGGAAGCAGGTGGATGATGGCCTGGATGGAGGTATGCACTGGAGAGAAGAGGAATGAAAGAATATGTGTGTAAATGACAGGGAAACAGGTGTAACAGTGAAGCTGCAAGGAGTAGAATTTGTGAAGGCTGACAAGTTTAAATACCTGGGGTCAACCATCCAAAGCAGTACACAAGGTAGATGAAGAAGAGAGTGCAGGCTGGGTGGAGTGGGTGGAGATGGGTGTCAGGGTGATTTGTGTCAAGGATAGCAGGAAGAGGCCCAAGGCTGAGATGGTTTGGACATGTGCAGGAGGAGGAGGAATAGTGAATATCTTGGACAAAGGATGTTGAAGATGGAGCTGCCATGCAGGAGGAAAAGAGGAAGAACACAGAGAAGATTCATGGATGTAGTGGAGGAGGACATGCAGAGGGTGGGTGAGATAGGGTGAGATGAAGTCAAATGAGCCGCTGTGCTGGACCCTAAAAGGGAGCAGCTGAAAGAAGAGGATTGTGTGTCACCTAAAGACAAATTACTCAGTCTAGCAGAGCTTTTAATTCTGAAAAATTAGGCAATGTCACAGTACCTTGTTTAGGTTAAAATACAGTTTCTCAAATTGCAATTAAATTAAACAGCAATTAAATTAAAAAAAATGGAAACATGGAAGTCTTTGGAAAATGACCCTGAATGCTCAGCTACTGGAGTGAGAAGCCCTTGTGAAACACTCACCTCTGCTGGACACCCGAGAGATGTACATGTAACGTGTCTGCTGCCATGTGGGATCACACTGATCTCCATAAAGATTTTAAAAAGTCGACAATCTGCAAACTACTTTCCCCCCCACATGTCTTTATTTAGTGTTTTGTGTTTAGAGAAGCAAACAGACTTGTTTAAAGATGAAGACATTTGTTTTTTTGTCTGTTTTAAACCAGGATTCTAATCACTATCATAGTAGCTCATACAGTAGTAGTTGCAGTACAAAGATGAAAATAAGGATAAAGTTTATATCTACTAAAAACAAAATATCTTTGCTAAATGTCCAGTTTACATATAAATCTAAGCATCTCCAGAGGGCAAACAAATGTGCTCTTTAGATAAGGAGCACATTTTCATTTTGATAGGCTGCTCATTCAATGCAGTCATTCCATGAAAGTACACTAAATTATAACCATTGTGAACAATATAAATAATTCAGTGTCATAATCCATAATGCATCTAATTGAAAAGTTAATACACACAGTGAGGGGTTCGCCCCCAGATCACTGCAGCCAGTCAGAAATGATGCAAATGAGTGAAAATCTTGATGAATTTAACAGAACATTAAACATGTTAGCTTAACCAGGGGAGCAAAAAAAAAAAGGGCATCAAGACTGTAACCAGCACAAAAGCTGCTACAGCAGGTCATTTAGACAATATATTGACTCATCTAAATGTTTTTTGTGCCTTTTTGTTTGTTTTTTTGGTTCTTTTTGGGGGGGTGTTAATTTGGTCTTTCATATGGTTTATGTTGGCAAAGCTCACACCTACCAGCCTGAACACATATATCTCACTAGAATGTCATTCTGAAGCAAACATGGCAGCCCATATTATTAGCCATTAAAATGCCCCAAAAGGCCCGGACTTTGCCAGGACTTGATTAAAAAAAGGTGAAGCTAGTAAACAGCTAACAGCTAGACCATCTGTGTCGGCATCTCCCCATCACCTTATTCATGCATCAGTTTAAATCCTGATTAAATTCAATTCAACAAATAAATTATTTGAAAATTCATTGTACAGCTGTTACCATGAGGAAGTTGGTCATTGAAACAGTTTTTTTCCATTTTGTAAAAATTTTGGTTTCTGCTGTAAAGCTGGGAATTTCCGAACGGGAGTCTTTGTGGACGGACTCACTTTAGAATCAGAATCAGAATACTTTATTAATCCCTGAGGAAATTATGTGGTTACAGTTGCTCCAGGACAGTAAGAAAGTAATTAACAAGTTAAAATACCGATATTAATATTAATATTAAATATAAAGGCTTTAGGAGCAAGCCTTGATATAGAAACTTTTACTGTGAGTTCCACTGTTTTCCTGTAATTCTTTTCTTATGCACTAATCTTTTTATTTACTTTAATGATTTTGTGGATTAGGGCAGCACCATTTAAAAGTTCACATGCTGTGTCACATGTGTTTGCTGTTAAGTTTATAAAACTGTTGTCATTTGAGTTTTGCAGAACAAAGATGCATATGTGCATATCCTGCTGCAATGTCAATTCTTGTTTTAATTTTTTTAAAAAGAAAGAAAAAAAAGCTGAAAAGAGACTGTGAAACCAAGGTAACATAAACATAAAGCGCATATCTGTTACTCTGTGTTTTTAAGCTATGCTGCCATAATCCCAGGGGACAGGTGAAGGAAAAAAAACTGCATGTCATATCAACTAAAAATATTTGAATTGATTCATAAGTACCAATGATTTAACCACAATAAAAATGTAATGTGGACAATTATCAAAATTAAACCGTGAAAACATCTGACTTTAAATGAATCAACACAGGTTGTCTTAGTTTTTACTTAATTCTGTTAACTTTCTCAGCTTTACAGTTCATGTGACTTAAAAGAAGCTTCCCTTTTTTAATAAGTCCAGTGACAGCCTGTGAGGCATGCAGATGTGTGCTGTAAGCGGACTGGCTGGAAACTAACTGGGACTGAACATGTACGCCTACAAAGACTGACAAGAAATGCCAACAGCTAAAGACGGGACATCTACTGGTTATGACTGAACTCAAAGAGACAAACCTCAGTCACATGACTTATTGCTGATATTTAGCCTACTGCTTATATGCAAACTATTTTAGATGAATAGAATGAAACAAAGTGTTTTTTTTTTTAAAAAAAAAAAGAGTAATATTTCCCACCACGCCCACGTTACAGTAGTCCCCCATTCTTTTTATTAACTGCTTCACATCCAGGCAAACCTTCCCTCTCCCCGGTGATTCTTTTATATGGTGCTTCCTCCCACCCACAGCTACAGCAGTCTGTAGTTCTTAAATAAAGCCTGAGTCCAAAGTAGCCTGGCAAACATCAAGAGAACTCCCATTTTCCAACAGCGGATGATGGCAATTAGTATCAGCTAGCCTAATTAATGTCAAATCTCTCCGACAAGGTAAACCCAGAGGAAACCAGACAGCCTGCCACTGCTGCTGTGTCGGGCAGCTTTCTGTGGAAAGCTAACACTAATTATCAATCCCTTTGAGTTAAAGTTGTAAAAATGAGTCACTGTAAACATAAACCTGCTTTAGATAATATAGATAATATTTAAATTAAAGTCTTTTGACTCTGAAATGCTATCCCCTGTGGATTTGTCTGATATTTTTTTAGCAATACTCTTCTCCATAACCTGGAATAACCTCCTTGTCATGCGATCACAACTTCTGAAATGCCAGCTTCACTGGAACAAGCATCGTGAGACAGTCTACAGTGCAAACACCAGTCAGTTAGTCGCTTGCAATCCTTTTACAGTGGAGATCACATTGCGTGGGGCAGGATGATCATGATCAGTTCCGTTCCAGCTTTTCATTAAGCCAAAAAGCAAAGCTGTTTCAGAGCGAAAAGTATAACTAAACAAAAGAGTAGTAGTATTGGGAGACTCAGAAAAATCATAGAAATACTGTATGTCAACCAATTGCCAGAGCATTGACATCAGAATTCTCTACAGAGGTGAGTTGTGCAGCTAGTTCTTTCATCTTGTTGAACTGCAGCTTTGCACCGGGGCTGCTGTCTGTGACATCCTGCCGAAATTACGTGTGCGGTTTGTTGGATTTGCATGATGGTGCAGCTGCTGTGATTGGCTGAAGCAGTGTTAATTTCGTTGACGAATAATTTTCGTCATAGTTTTTGTCAACAACCTTTTTTTTCTGACGAAAACAAGACGATAACTAAATAAAAATGAATGCGTGAGGACAAAAACTATGATGAAATGTATTAGACACTTTCGTCAACGAATAAAAACTAGATGAAAATGTTCTGGAGAGACGACATCCATTAAGTTGTAATTAAGTTGTGTAGAGAGGCGGGACGAGTTTGGAAGTGATCCAATCAGAAATAACCATCGTGTGCAGTAAAGTTAAACGTGCAGAATTTGAGGTGCCCCCCCCCCCGACAAACAGGATGGAGAGGAGGGAACTCCCATGATGCTCCCTGTTTCTCATGAAAACGTGACAAAATGTCAAGGCATGGGAAGAAGAGAAGAGTAGACATATGGACACATTTGATGTGAAAGAAAATAAGACGCTTTGTGAACGGTGTGGAGCAACTCTCACCGGTAATATATTTAATATTTTAGTCATTGAATCAACGATAATCTTATGATATTTAGTTGACTAAAACTAAAGGAATTTAGATGCTTAAATTATGACTGAAACTAAATGACGTTTTAGTTAGAAGACTATGACTAAAACTAAATCAAAATTTGCTGTCAAAATTAACACTGGGCTGAAGGACAGGCACAGACATTCCTGTATATAAAGATCAACCCTAAAGGCCATTACACACCGAGTGTGTTACCAAAAAAAAATTTTTCAGATGTGAATATGTCATGTAATGTGTATAAACACTAAAAGCGTTGGAATTTTGCGACAAATTAGGCCTCAAAAAATGCACTGGGAAAAAAATGAAGTCAACATCGAGCGATGATGTTTTTCATCAGGTCCTGATGTTTCTAAACAAGTAAAAGAAGAAACAGAGATTCTGGGTTCATCCAATTCTCATGAGAAGGCAGCAGTAAGGAGAATTTCATGGTTTGACCCAGGAGTTGAAGCTGTATCCCAACCTCTTTTGTACATATTTCAGGATGTCAGTGGGGCAGTTTGAGCTCTTGTTGGCAGAGTTGGGACCACAACTGAGGAGGCAGAGTATTCATTTCAGAGAGCTGATTGACCCGGAGCAGCATCTAGCTGGGTGACTGAGTAAAAATAGTATCATTTTACTTTTCCATATCATTGTATATTCAGTACCAGTGTGCGTTTTGAGCCACTTGAGCGCACTTGTTGCCAAATGCAGTGGTCTGATTGGTCAGATCTGTTTATTTGCATGTGAAAAATCGAGCTTTATCCGAAAAATAAATTATGCAAATTCCTCCTGCAAAATTAAGCTGTTCGTGTGTAAAGGGCTTAATCTGACCACCATTCACCGCGTCATTCATAAGTTAGAAGAAGTCCATCATCACAGCACACTGTTTTTTAAATTTGATATGCAGGAATCTACCACAGCGGAATATTTATTTAGCATAATATTTTTTAAAATTTACAGCATTTTGGGCTGTTCAAATTTCAATTTATGTCATATTCAATATTGAAGTTGACCAAAAAGAGCCAAGTGGATTTAAATCTTGAGATGAAGTGGGAGTGCAAGGAGTGAGGACCCAGAATGCAGGATTCAAAAAAAACACTGACAGCCGTTTATTAAAAACAACATACAGTCTTAATATAAATCCAAAACAGACTAACAAAAATTCAAACAGCAATGAGAACACACGGGGAAAGAGGCAGGCAGGGAAACAGTACAACACAACAAACACAATTAGACTGAGGGTTTAAGTAGACATGTGAGGTAATCTGAGGACGGGTCAGGTGTATCCTTTGAGGTCTACCCTATCCTAAGATTCATTGTGCGGCCCAGTCAATTTTATTCTTTCGAACAATGGCAGCAGCGATAGAAGCAGCAGATGATTTTACTTTCAAATGCGAGTTTACTATTTTTCAACTCTATTAAAAGTGAGCGGTACAAATGTTAAGAGCTTAAAAGTGCTAGTGCTTTTTAGCTTTTAGTGCTTTTTTTTTTTCCACGACAGACGCCTTCCACCAGGGCTCCTGTCGTAATTGCCTCCATCCATGAAGACACTCCAGGGCCAAGCTCAGCAGTGGGTAACCCAGAGGAGGTTGAGGAAGAGCAGGAGGATGAGGGCCAGCAGGACCAACATACCAGAAAAAGAAAGAGAGACAGGGAGGATGAACTACTAGACTTAATTAGAGAGGACATGAAGTTGCAGAGGCAAATGGAGGAGAGGAGAGCACAGGAAACGAGAGAGAGAATGGACAGACTTTTTGGCTTATTGGAGAAACTTGAAAAATTAAATGTATTAAAGGTAATTGTAAATACTCATATTTTATTTACATACACTTTTTTAACTGTTAAATTTGCACATTTTCATTATTCATCGAAGAACAACACAGAAGAAACCGTCCACCACATCATCCATCACATGGGTTTGCAGGACTGCCTCAATCGACGGCTGCCATGTCACTAAGATATATTCATAAAGAGGAAAAAATAGAAAGTGGTGCATACAAAATGCTGTTAATATAAGATATTAATACTAATATTCAAGCGCTTTAACAATGCACTAAAAACAGGAATACTTGCTTGCTAACAATAATCATGGTCCTGGTGTACCTCCTCCAGGGCAGACACCTCAGGAGACAGTTGGTCCTGCCAGAGAGCACCACTGACTGCCTCCAAACTGGTCTCCCCCTCATCTTCTGTCACATCTTCCTCTGGCTCATCCTCCGGGGCCATGATGTCACCAGCACCGAGGCAGATAGTATGGAGGACGGCACATGCTGTTATCACCTGAAATATACTACACTACATACACTAAAGTTGCCTTCTTATTTCCTTTAATCTTCATTATTCTAAAAACAGTGCCACTATATAATGACTTACATAAGGTACAAAGGTGTGATGCACCTCTAGTGCTTGCAGGAAGATGGCCCGGAACCTGATCTTCATTATTCCAAAAGCACACTCAATAATAGTGTGTGCCCTGGAATGATGGCTGTTAAAGCGCTGGGTTCCCTCACCTTGACTTTGCCTCTTGCAGAGAGTGATGAGGGGAGTGGATGTTGGAGGCATGGGTACCCTCCATATGTGAGGATAATATGACCTGGAGGAGGGTAGCGGGACTGTCTGTACAGTGGGCTGTGGCGGAGCACCCTGGAGTTATGGACCGACCCAAGCCATCCCACGAACGTGCCGATGAGGCGGTCCTGATAGTCACAAACTGCCTGCAAGATACTGGAGGGGAATAGTTTTCTGTTCCTGTAGCATAGACCATCAGGGCCGCTCAGAGGCTTGATGCGGAATGGCAGCCGTCGATTGCACCAGCTGCTTTCAAAAAGGGTCTGTGGCGTGCCAACCTTGCAAACCCACGAGACACGACATCTAGGTCCTCAGGGGTCTGAGGGAGGTGGATGACCTGATGGCCATTGCCCACCACATCCTCTGTGACTCTGTGGACGATGCAATGGACAGTGGAACGAGGCATCCCAAACATTCTGGAAATAGTTCTGTAGGATGTCTCACTTGCCAGCTAGAAAAGAAAAACCAGGACCTCAATTGTGGCACCCCATCCATGTCTCAAAGCATTTTGATTATTACACTTGAGTAAAATGTACTAATTCACTCAAAAGATAAAAGAGCTAACAGTCCTATATTGAAATCATTTCTACAGTAAAAATCTGAAATATAAATTGAAAAGTAAATAAGCTTTTAATGAGCTAGTAAAAAGTTTTCAACTTTGGAACACTTTCCAGCAAATCAACACATACAGACCAAAGAGCTGAAGAAAAACAAATCAATACATGTATTTTTCACTGTACCTAAACGTGGTTCTCTCAGTCAGAGATAAATTATCCATCTACACCTACTGTAGAGCTGCTGTAGGTCTTCAATCATAGAAAAAAATCAAAAAGAAAGCAAGCGCCAAATCTGAAGACTACACCGTCCCAGCCTTCGCCTACATAGGCCGGGTCCGTCAAAGGATGCAGCCCCTGAATTGGGACACACCCAAGGAGACAGGAACACAAGAGACCGAGGACTACCAAAATAAAACAGGAAGCAACCAAAACACGAGAACATCAAACACAGCAACAGAGACTTAACCACAGGACATTAGGAACACAGGGGAGGCAAGAGTAAACTGAAAACAAGGAATTAACTGTGAATACCCATAAACAGAAACCAGTAGTGAGCAAGAACAGAAGACTCTAATAACAAGCCTAGAAAGTAAAGTATAGAGAATCTATACAAAACAAGATAACAAGATTTTAAAATCTTGTTATGAATATGAATATGAAGAACTAAATTAAAGCAGCAACTCTAAACAAGGCAAACACAGCACAGAAAACCAGAACCGTAAAATAACTAAAGATTCAAAATAAACAAGAAACAAACCCAAACATAAAGTATACTAAAACTCAAAACTCGCGGTCCGAGACCCAGGGACCATGACACTTGTATGTTAAACCTTTTGTATTGTGACGTTTGACTGGATCACCTGTGTCTGAAGAGGGAAAACACAACACAGAATATTGTGCATATTAATTTAATTAAAAATACGTTAGGGTATTCCTGTAAGAGCTGTGGTTATGTTTAAGTTTGTAATATTCCTAATTATTCTGTAAATGTTCATTTAATCCTTACAACCATATTTACTTTGACAGCCATAATAAAAGCTCTATCAGGGTTCAGAATAAATGGGACCACTGAAAACCAGAGGGGGGTGGATTTTAAACCATCCCCCTCTGGTTTTTTTTTCACATACCACACCCTGTATACTTGACACTCAGTTTTATAGACTGCCTTTTTTAACACAGTGTTCAATCAGACCATGCTTCCAATTTGACAGAAGAAGGAGGCTGAACATGTTTTAGCCTTCTGTGGAAGGCTGTCAGTCCACTGTTTACCTCAGCTGTCAGTGTGTCAGGTGAGAAGCATCCATATCTATTTACTGTGGAACAGGCTGTAAAACTTTGTGAATGGAAGCTCACTTTTGACCAATAACAGCGATACTGAGGTGAACTGTCGAGGATATGCTGAACTTTTCTGTTGTTGAGGCTGCTGTTTTTACTGCTGTTAGCCTCTGTTAGCTGGTGTTTCAGGTTAACTGGTTTTTACAAATGCATATACATATCAATTTCTTCAGACAACAATGAAATTATTATTTTTATATTAAAAAAAGCCTTCCACCTGGTTTCGTACCTCTGTGTTTCTGTAACATAAATCACGAGCTGACATTTTTCCTACGACACCACCGAGCAGCTCAACGGAATCTCGAGTTTACCTGCATACATCCTGTTCACTCCATTCTGATTTAGGAAACACACCCCGTGGTAAGATTAGATTAGAATAGACAGGTAAGATTAGAATACAACCCGAATTCCAGAAAAGTTGGGACGTTCTTTAAATTTGAACGAAATGAAAACCAAAGGACTTCCAAATCACATGAGCCAATATTTTATTCACAACAGAACAGAGATGACATGACAAATGTTGAAACTGAGAAATTTTACAATTTTATGGACAAAATGAGCTCATTTCAAATGTGATGCTTACTACAGGTCTCACAATAGTTGGGACAGGGGCATGTTTACCATGGTGTAACATCTCCTCTTCTTTTCAAAACAGTCTGAAGACGTCTGGGCATCAAGGTTATGAGTTTCTGGAGTTTTGGTGTTGGAATTTGGTCCCATTCTTGCCTGATATAGGTTTCCAGCTGCTGAAGAGTTCGTGGTCGTCTTTGACCTATTTTCCGTTTAATGATGTGCCAAATGTTCTCTATAGGTG
>VUQS01067397.1:0-20553 GCA_015108495.1 Heterochromis multidens | reverse complement strand
TTTCCTCCCCTTTTTTTTTTTTTTTTTTAGACATTTTTATTGCAGTGCTGATTGTGTTGATATTCTGTAATTTAATTCTTGCAAAATCCATTAATTTATTTATTAATTAATTTATCCTACTAAGAAGTTATCGTAATGTAAATGTTTTATTTCTCTACCACAGACCACCATACAGTCACTCTACAACAGTAACTAATCAGGATACCGTTCTTCATATAAGAGGAGTGCTTTATAAAGTTATCGTGCCTCTGCAAGCCACTCTGCAACCCACCTCCACCCCAGCTCTTTTCATGCTGTATCTGGGTGAATCAATGTCATATCTGTTGTCACTGATGTCTGCTATGTTCTGTGCTGGGGTTTTTCTGCTGCCTAATGCTTTCACAGCATGACTGTAGAGGGGCTTGGAGGTCCCAGAACTGAGCCATACCCCCAAATATAAATGGCTGGAAATGGAAATAGCAATCTTCTTTTGAATTTGTGAGGCAGCTTAACAAATTAACCTGTAAACGTAAAGATGTTTAGCCACAACAAATCACGTGAACTCCACCAGAGCTGAAATACGCAGACAGAAGTTACAGTTGCTATGTTGAGCTAGTTTACTCAGCATGAAGCAGAACTTCTTGATCTAGTGTTACTTTTTTTTTTCAATTATTGATTTGAGTGTCAACATTTAAGGAATCAGGAAAAGTGGATAAACATAATTAGGGTTCAGGTTAGATGGCTTTCAGCTTTACAAAACCATTTAAAGAGTTAAACTGCAGGTAAAGTCTGAGAGTTACCTCAAAAGAATGTAGCTGCTGAGATAGCCTACAACTGAACCCGAGTTAAGCTTCTGCTTTTTCCCAAGTTTATACCTGTAAATGGAAAATATCAATTGTGATTAAGTAGCATTATGTTTACCCATCCATCCAGCCATCTTCTGACAGGTTGTGGAGGCAACAGTCTAAGCAGAGACCCCCTCTCCCAGGCCACTTCCTCCAGCTTTTCCTCAGGGGACACTGAGCTGTTCCCAACCCAGACCAGAGTGTTTCCGGGGTCTGCACTGGGGCCTCTTCCTGGTAAGACATGCCCAAAACAACTCACCTAGGAGGCGTCCAGGAGTTAAGACATCCTGGTCAGATGCCCGAGCCACCTCAGCGGGCTCCTTCTGATGTGGAGGAGTAGCGGCTCTGAGGCCCCCCCTGAAGGAACTGAATGACAACGGTCCTCACCCTATCTCTAAGGGAGAGCCCAGATACCCTAAAATAACAAACTACATAAACATAGTTAATGTAGTTTGTTATTCCATATAATTAAGTAACGCAGCAATTAAAAAAGTTCATAATAGAGAAGAAGAAAGACCCTAAAAGACAGCTTAGTAAACCCAAGTTGCATCCAATCATATTATGGGTTTGTATTGATATAAAATGGCTGCCACTTTATGCACATTTTGCTTGTCATGTCTATGAATTTTAAGTTATTTTTGGAGTCATTTACGACTAAAACTGACAACTCAAAATTTGGAAAGAACATACAAAAAGGCAAAACATTAGTGACAATGGTATATTTTATCCTAGCTTTAAATCGTATATACTTAAATGATCAAACTGGAAATGAATGTATTTAGTAATAAAAGAACATGTGACAGGTTTTCTTTAAAATACATTCACAATTTACAACTAAATTAAACAAATAAAGTCATTTTTCGAGGAAAACATGAGTGTCCAAGAAATTAGCTAGAAAATACAAATGGGAAATGTCAAATAAAGCACTATGATTTGACTTTGCTGGTGTAGCTCTGCACATGGGAGTCACTGATAAGGTGAACATTTTTAATAAGAAGGCAGTGCTAAGGTTTCAATTCATCTGTCCCTTGTATTTATGAACTGATTAATGTCTTGTGTGTGCTTCCTCTTTGAACATCACAGTCAACCAACCACAAGAATAAGACAGATTCATTGAGCATTTCTTTAGAATCATAGGAGTTTTTAATCTTAATCTTCATCATTCACCACTGTTATCATCCTCATCATCACTGACCATTGCAGTAGTCATCATCATGACATCATCACAGTTGTTAACAATTGCACAGAAACAATCATCAACTCCTTCGACATCATCATCATCATCATCATCACGAACATTCTCATCGTTTCCAGTTTTCAGTTCTTTTTTATTTCATACTTTTATAATATATTGTATATCATCCATGGTCGATCTCTTTTTTAAATAATTTACATAAGAATAAAGTCAACAGACTGAAGGATGACTATCTGTTTATTTACATCATGAGACACGCAGAAAGAGAGATAATCAAGAAACAAAAAACAGTGAGAAAGAGGAGGAGGAGGAGGAGGAGGAAGGGCCAGAAGCAGCAGCACAAGGAGAGAGAGAGGTGAGGAGTGAGGGAGGGCGATCGACAGGGAAGCCCCTGTGTGTGTCTGTTCGTCTAAGCGCTCGTCGAGCACCAGAACGAGGCTGAATGAAGCAAACGAGGTCGTCTCACAATGATGACCTCCCACCCAAACGTCCGATTTGTCTCCATGGCAGCAGGTCACACTGACTGTTGCCATGGTAGCCTGTAGCATCCATAACCTGCCATAAAGCTGATGTGAGAGTTTCTGAAATTTAAATTCTAAATTTAGGCAGAAAGAAACAGGGAATTTTATGATCCATAAAAAACATTTTATCTTCACGTGTCGAGTCAGCAAAGTCAGAATTATCCCTTATCGTAGTTTCTATTCATCACATGAAAAAATAACTTTTAATCACCTTTTCATCCTTTAAGTGCTAAAACAATTGGTAGATAAACTCATTAGTATCACAAGACCAGCCAGCCAGGTTTCACTTCTTCAACATGAACTGAATTAACAGTGGTCAGCAAATCCAACCTGTGATAAAAACCACACGGGTGGTGACCGCAGAGAGTATAAAAGACGGACGTAGCTTCCAGGCCTGAAGACTGAAGCCAACATAGAAGTGCCTTAAGCCGGTATTATCTTTAATTGCCACCAGGAGGCGAAACCTGTGGTTGCAAAAAGACTTCTGCTCCTATAGAAGACTACAGGAAGACCTCAGACTTGACCTCAGTAAACACAATTTACTGCTGAGTTTATGGTCTCAGTCACTCATTTTGGGTCATAATGAATAAAACATTAAGTCCGCTCTATAAATTTTGGCCATCCTAAATGTCACAAAAAGGATTATCCAGGATAACTCAGGATGGCCAATAAGCATGTGGTTTCACAATAACATCCTACCTTATGCCATCTATGGCTCTGGCAAAGTTGGCTTGTGATGATTAAAATGAATATGTTCAACATTCCAACTAAAAGACAACCTTTCTCTAACACTCTATAAATAAGATTTTCTCTAATAGGGTTTTTGTCTTGTTTCTTATTTGTCTGATTGATTTTTTGAGGTATATGATGCTATAAAAACATGTATTTCATGATTGACTCCTGCAGTAATCATGGAGGTACCTGCAGATCTCTGTTTAGAAACTGGAGGACTTTTATATGCTTTTTAACATTTATTTAACCAGGAAGTGAAACGGAACGGGTTGAGATTAACCTAGCATGTTTTTCAATATTAAGCTTGTTTGGGATGTGAAGGACGAGAAATTCTTACTACAAAGCAAAAATGAGCTTGATTTTTTTTTAAAAGCTATGAGGCATTTTGTCTCAACAATCTTCTGTTTCTTAAAAGTTTTGGAAAGTTGGAAAAATATCGATTTGACTTTCTTGAGTCGATTACTCATTGAAGCGGAACTCTGAAAAACCACAAGGAATGTGTTTTTCC
Source organism: Heterochromis multidens (assembly GCA_015108495.1). Classification (NCBI taxonomy): domain Eukaryota; kingdom Metazoa; phylum Chordata; class Actinopteri; order Cichliformes; family Cichlidae; genus Heterochromis; species Heterochromis multidens. Next base: position 16,773 of record VUQS01067397.1, on the reverse strand, counting down.
AACTGCATTAAATTAGACAGCAAGTTACAACCAATTTTTTATGAAAATGAGCCGTCCTCCGAGCTGGACATACAGCACTGCTCTGTCTGTGCTGTGCAACACGAGTGCACAGGAACCGTCTACATACTGTCAACACTGAAAAAATAAGACTCTACAAAAATATTGACTTTACAAAGTGTGGTGTCACCTAACTTTGAAAAAAAGGCTTTTGCATATGTTTGAAGAATTTTTACTGGGAACAAGTTATATTCACTAACCTTACTGCTTTACTTTGTCACCAAAGTCGATTCATCGGTTTTACTACAACAAAGCTATTAAAAATAACTGACTCCAGGTAAGCATTCCATAATTTAGGACAACTATGAAAACTATGAATACCATGGGTTTGGAAAATTCTGACGTTGATTAGAAGGTGTGGATAAACTGGGTAAGCTGGGTAGCCCGAGTCTGAGATAAAGCTCTGGGTTAAAACACTGGTGAGGAAATAAAACCCAGAAAGAGACATGGGAGTGATGCGGTGCTTTCCAGCTTTACATTCTGTTAATTTATTCATCCTCTCATCCTCGCTTCTTCATGACCGGGACACTGTTCTCCCTCCACTGTCAACGCATCATGCTCCAATCCCTTACATGTTAAAAAAAAGCCTAAAATTGTAATATCTCTAACGAATGGTAAAGTAAAATTACATGCTAGCTAATACGGTAGCAAAATTAACTTAACAGACGGTGCCAGCAGCATTATCCATGTTTATTCATAAATGTGTGTAGGTTTGTCCTTCCTTCTCCTTTTCTAGTTTTCCCACTCTTGCTACAGAGCATCACAGCCACGCACTCACAGTTAACATTATTATTAAGTCTAAGCCTGTCTGTGGACTCACTAAATATTTAGGCTACTGATTTTTATTGCTGATTTTATTTCACTCTCACATCTGTTCTATTCTCACTGTAATAATAAAAAAGTCCATTTGTGTTCATGCGCTCCGTCACATATTATAGCACTGTAATTCCACTGTAATTATGTGCAGCAGTCAACAGGTGCAGGGTTTTTTCTTTATGTTACAGAGAGGAATGCATTTTAGGGTTGATTTCTACACACAATCACTCATCTTTTTCTAATCTGAAATCTTCTCAGGCCCTTGCAAACCCTGCCTGCTTAGCTGAGATAAAATGAGGTCTAAAGGTTTAAATACATGTGGTGTTTTGATGGAAAGTATACATGTAGGATAATACCCTAAGGACTGTGTGAGCTCTTGCTGTGATAATAAACCTTTTCCAGGCAGCATTACATATTTCAACACAACTCAAAAACAACTAGAAGACAGTCACTGGACATTAGGGCTGCCTGAGGTCGTCTATGTAACTAAAGACTTACTCATAATCAGTCAGAAACCACAGATAAAAATTATGAGTGTAAATTACAAAAAGTATATTTTGTTGGCTGCAATCTAATAAGATTCAAGTCAGCTCAGATTAATGACACCTTGCTTGTACCCCCTTTTCCTGAAACATTCCTCAGAGATTTTGGTTCACATTGACATGGCAGCATCAAACATTTACTGCAGATTTGTCAGCTGCATCCATGATGCGATTTCCCGCACCGCCACATGCCAAAGGTGCTCTAGACTGAGATGTGGTGACTGTGGAGGCTGTTAGAGTACAGTGAACTCACTGTCATATTCAAGAAACCAGTTTGAGATGATTTGATCTTTGTGACATGGTGCGTCATTCTGCTGGAAGCAGCCATCAGAAGATGGTGACACAGGTCATAAAGGGATGGACATGGTCAGCAACAATACTCAGGTAGGCTGTGGCATTTTAATGATGCTCAGTTGGTACTAAGGAGCCCAAAGTGAGCCAAGAAAATATCCCCCACACCATTAGGCCAGCAGCAGCCTGACTGTTGATACAAGGCAGGATGGATCCATGCTTTCATGTTGTTACTGACAAATTCTGATCCTATCCTTCGAATATCACAGAAAGAGACTCATCAGACCAGGCAACATTTTCCAATCTCATCTATCCAGTCTTATCCAATCTATTTTGGTGAGCCCATGACAACTGTAGCATCAGTTTCCTGTTCTTAGGTAACATGAGTGGCACCCGTTGTGGTCTTCTGCTGCTGTAGCCCATCTGCTTCAAGGTTAAATGGGTGATACATTTAGAGATGGTCTTGTGCGTATCGTGGTTGTAACAAGTGGTTATTTGAGCTGCTGCTGCCTTCCTATCAGCTCAAAGCAGTGTGGCCATTCTCCTCTGACCTCTGACATCAACAAGGTATTTTTGCCCAAAGAACTGCTGCTCACTGGACATTTTCTTTCTTTTGGACCATGTAAACTCTACAGATGTTTCTGTGGGAAAATCCCAGTATACCAGCAGTTTCTGAAATACTCAGAGCAGCCCATCTGGCACCAACAACCATGCCACATTCAAAGTCACTTAAATCACTTTTCCTCCCCATTCTGATGCTCGGTTTGAACTTCAGCAGGTCGTCTTCACTATGTCTACATGACAAAATGCACTGAGTTGCTGCCATGTGATTGGTTGATTAGATATTTGTGTTAACAAGCAGTTAAATAGTGTACCTAATAAAGTGTCTGGTGTGTGTATGTCTAAGGCTAACTGCACAGCTAATGTCAGAGGGTTACACTGAGTAAATGCTACATGCTAAAACTGAAGCTAAGCAACTGATTTTCTCCGAGGAGGAATATGCAAATGAAAAATATGAGCTTTAATCAAGTACATTTACTGTATTCAGTTTTTTATGTGATTATAAATATAGAAGTTTGCAACCAAATTGGTTAATGATGGAGAAGGAAAAAAAACTGCTAAAGGCTAGCTAATGTTACAGGTCATATCTACAAGATTAAGATAACAAAACAAACAGGAAGGACACAAAATAGGCCATTAAACTGTCACAAACTGTATGATAAAAGAACAAAAAGAATAAATGACACCAGTTTCATTTCCATCGATGGGATTCACAGGAAAACTTGTGGTTTTGTGAAGAATTATCTCCACAATTAAGATTTCTTCAATCAAAGGAAACAAACTCGCTGTTTCAACATGAAGATGATATTTAAAGTCAACATTTTACTTTAAGAAGAAAAAGAGACGAGGCGAGATAAACCTGCTCACTACAGTGAAACGAATCACACTGACGGTCGGCCCCTGCCTTTTATACTACAGATACAAACGCACAAAAACTAGAGAAACTGCTCCATACTGCTGCTTACTGAGGCTTTTCACATGAATTAGATTTAATCCAGTATGACAATTGTTTGTGTGTGGTTTGATTTCGAGGGGTGTATGTGTGTGAACATTTATGTCAGATATCTATAATACACACGATGAATTGGTCTCATGTGAGGACATTTTTGTATTCATACCCAGCACTTGTTTTACCCTTAAACCCTTGAGTTTTCATGCATGTACTTTCCAATTAAATGCTTACAACGAGGGCTGAGATTTGAATATCTCTTAACACCTTTAATAATACATAGTGAGTTTGTCTGTTCTGCTCACTTCGGGGATCTGAAGGCACTACCAAAAAATCTTCTTCAGAGCAAAGTCGGACTCTGACAGAAATCAGGAGTAAATGGTATATTTTACATGAGACAATATTACAGTACAGACACGTGATGATACACTATCAGGTACAAAAGAGGATGAGACTGGGTGGAAAAATAATAACTAGAAGCAAAACGATGATCCTTCTAGTTATTATTATTCTAGTCATTATATATCTTGTATTAAGATAGATAATGTTTTGTTACAGATGCAGCAGTTGGAGACCCAGCGTGTCTGTTTGCTTTTTCTACTACTTCTCCACCCCCCTTTTCTTTTTCTTGTCCTCTGTCTTCTTCTTATATCTTTCACCAACCTGACCCTCACTCCCTGTCAGCTTCGGCATAATATCCACTCTGATAATAATCTGAATAATAAAATAAAATAAAAAGACTAACAAGAGCAATGTTTTACGATGACTTAAAAAGTACTTAAAGTACTCGTTAACAGGTGCTTTCTCATCCCAAGGCATCAAATACTGACATTCTGCCAAAGATATCTTGGGTGCTGGTGCCTCGACACAATGGCTGCTTTAATGTTAGACACTTTTAAAGTCCCTGTTAGAAGCTGGAGGTGTGGCATTGGAGTAAGTTGCCAGTTTGTCAGCCAGGATATCAGAGTTTGTGTGTTTTATTTTGCTTTTTACTTTTACTTGTTGCTTGGTTAAAATGCCTCTTCACAACATCAGCTCTGCACACTCACAAATGATGCTTACCCAGTGCATTTAAATGTGATTCCAAATGTCCATGTCTGACTACCATGGACGCTTAGAGAGCCCTCTCCAACAGACCCTCACTATTGCCATAAAGTCCAGTGTGTCACGACACCAGAGAGAAAGAATACTGTGTACACATCTGTGAGACACCAGAGGCTTTGGAAAAACTGTAGTATTTGATGCCCTGGAAATGAGAACAAGCTGGGATACTGTAAAAATCCACTTATTCTTTTTAAAAACATATTCATATTCAGCCATTGACAGATCCACAACGGTAAGACTAACCTGAAAAACCATGGGCTTTATGAATAAGAGACATTTTGAAATTCTTTTGAAATTGAATTCCATCTCCAGATGAATCAAAACAGTGTATTAGAGGATTAATAAAAGCTCCAACAATGAGTCACTGACACATCTGATGCAAGGCAATTCAACATGTATGTGTGTACTGCATCTAAGTTTTGATGAGAATGTAAGTAGGCCACACTGTGCATCCCCTTTCCGTTATTTCTCTTCTTTGTGTGTTTAAAAAAGAATTCAAAAACCTGTTTATGTAAGATTAAACAAGCTGAAAGTGGGCGAGAGCAGCAGTGACAAACACAAATTTAACGTTTAAATAACTCCACACTAAACTAGATTATTACGCAATGCTGATGAACGCTAACAAGACAACTGCAGCTTCCTGTTCCCTATGCATACACCTCTGACTTTACAACATGACTCATCTGCCATCCTGTGTGCAGGAAAGTAGTTATACAATCACCACGGAGACCAGCAGAGCCAGTCTGTCTGTCTGCAGATGCAAGGTGACATGTCGTAACGAGCTGCAGTGGAAATAGACAAGAGCCGCTGACAAGGACGAGGTCGCGTCCAAACAAGGCAGCAGAAATGAAACGAGCAACAAGCAGTGACTGATCTTCTGTGAACTCAGCACCACGCAAAAGCATTAAGATATGAATGAAGGTACACAGACACATTTAGACATATTTAAAATAAAAAATATCACTCAGCATGCACTAAGTCTCTTATATAGTTACACATGGCTTTATATAGTGATGGGATGAGTATAATCAGTGCTATGGAAACTCTAGGTAGTGTTGTTAGATTTAGAGACGTCTAGATATTAATACAGATATGTATTGATCCCAGCCTGTCAATCCGTCAGGCTGGGCTATATGATCATCTCCTGGCTTAGTTGTTATTAGTGGTTGAAAGGTTTTTTTAATATCAATTTAATTACTAATGTCCAGTTTGTTCTGTATAACAGATCCCTGCTTATTAGTGCAGTATGCTGGTGTGTGTGTGTGTGTGTGTGTTAGCACCAGTGTGTGAATGAACAGAAATATCTGAGAAAACCACTGAACCACCCGTGAGTTGGGAGGATGAATCTACAAAGAATTAAGGTTTTTTTTGTAGATTCTAGTGAGATAAAGAAGTTAATGTCAACCTGTAGGACTCCAGCAAATTAAAAAGCCTATCAAGCAATATTTTATGAACAACCTGCATGAAAAAAGTCCAAGTTGTGTGAAAGAGTTGCTTGTAGCTAACTACCATTCCAACTGAGAATCAGTGAGGCAGCTTTGAGCTACTGAAACTTGACAAAGTCAAACCAAGAATGTTTTTTTTCTAAAATCATGGGCAGCTTCTGTGAGCTTCTATGAAATGTTAAACTGTTCATAGAGTAATTACCAGCCCACTCCCACAGTAAAGTGTTTAACAACACAAAAATGTAGTTTCATACTAAAAGCTCTAAATTTATTTTTTTAAAACTTCATTTTGTTTTCAGTCAGTAACTGGTTATGTTTGAATTTCCTCTTTGATTAGGTTCAGGAAATGACTTGGTTAAGTTTAGAGAAGAACATGGTTCTGACAGAGTGCCAGGTACAGCAGCCTCACAGTTTTCACCTTCAGAGGAAAATACTGTGATTTGTACTCTGGGCCAGCTCAGCTTTTATACATTTTAATGTGAGACTGGGCGGAAATTACTGACAACTGAAGCATGAAAAACAAACAACTTAGTTAGAGAGCTTAACTAGCTAAGAGCTAACCTTCCTTCTTAGGTGTTTTGACTTGTCACAGCAGCTGCTTGTATCAGTAGTGATTAATTCATTCATTAATTACAGTTTAGCACAGGTGTCCAATTAAAGGCAAATCCAGGACCGTTTTCAGAGCTGGTGCCCAATCCTGAACCACTTCTATGTGCTTCAACGGCCACAGAGCTTCACGAGAGCGGCGTCGATGCTTTGCTGCGTTTAGAATGTAGACGAGCAAGACCAACAAAAACTCTGTGACCGCCACTTAAAAAATAACTAAAAAAGTGGTTCATGTAGCATCAGATCAGGTTCCTAAAATCAAAATACTTTCATACAAAACACAGAGACAATCTATGATTTATGCTTTTGTATTTGCTGTTAGTGTTGCTGAGAAAGTCAAGACATATATATTAGAGAAGACAGCTCTCTGGTGGCTCTCGGTTTTTGAAAGATTTGCAAATTGAACCAACTCCAAACCAGCACTAGAATTAGCCAAAAATTAGCACCCAGTTTGCATTTATGGACAGGGTGTACCAGAGATCCCTGCTTTGTAACATGCATTTGTTTTATGTTGCCACAAATAAATATAATTTAATACAATATTTAATAATAATACTATTAAACTATTTACAGCCAGCAACTAAAAACAATGAAAAATCCTTCTAAATGCTAAATGCTAATGATAGCACTTTAAAAGAACTGGTTTTTTATCATTGGTCGGCTGTTTCACACAAACTGATGAGAATTAAAATCCACTGAGAAGTTCAGGAGGCCCGCCAACAGTCACAACCAGGACAAATGAATCTTGTTTCACTCTAGGAGGAGTAGTGGGATTTGTGAAAACGGAAAAGTGCTGGTAAAATGAGCACTGTGACCTTAAGCACCTTGGTTGAAGACCCATTAGGTGATCGTTGTGTGCAAGTCTCACTAAGATCTGACCACTCTGGGAGGAATAGCTATTCTTGTGAACTGTGAAGGGACAGGCAGACAATGGAGTCCTCCCCATCACATAAGCTCATCAGTCTTTCAGCTGAAAGATCTAAAAACACTTTTTTTTTTATCTAAGCAGCTAATGTAAAGTTTAACCTGCCAAAACAATGATAAAAAGTTTAAATTTTTCAAGGTAAAGAACAGAGAAAGACAAGGTACTACATAACATCTTAACCATCATACAGAAGAATCCTCCTAAGCCTGCAAAACTCATTTCATTTAGATTTAAAATCCTTTTTTCTTGATATCCTACATTGATTGTCACCACATCAGTCAAACTTTATGTGTAGATACGTATTATTAAAATAAAAGTGCTTCATGATTAATTCTTCAGGTGATGAGAAGGTTCTGAATAGGAAACCTGACAGATTTTATGGTCTAGTTTCTGAATAAGTCTATAATACTAACATTACTACATTACAACAATAAAACATTATGTATTCCCTTCGGTTAATATTTGCTGAATTAACAGACAACGCTAATAAATCCCTAATGGACTGATTTGGGTTAACTGCAGCATCTTGTCATTTAGTGGTAGTGCAGAGTGTCCTAGGTAATATATTGTTATAAACTATGGCACATTAGAAGTCATACAGTATCTTATCAAACTTTATATTATTTCCCTGCACACTGAGAGGACAGGATGATTAGTACAGCTAAGGTTTGATCATTTTCTGTTCTCAGCTATTCACTACATGACACGGTCTTTTACCAATGCAGTTTTCCATCAGTCACTGCAGTTTCACTGGCAGTTTGCACTCAATGTGATGGAAAGCGCCTCATAATCAAGATGAACAAGTTGTAAAGCTGAAGGACTATCGCTCAGGATGAATCTTAAAAAAGGTGATAAACTGCTGTGGAAAGACTTCTCATGCTGTGCTAACACGATCTTTCACATCTAAATCAATATTTTCACAGCTAATTAATTTACAACAAGAAAAAGTAGGAAATTACTGAGTGACAAACAGGAAGTAATAATTTGCATTAATACTCAGTTAAGTGAAACCGTCCAAAATCACTCCCTTCACTATTCACCATCATTAGTGCACAGCAGGAAGGAAAGTAACTAAGTGCATTTAGTTTAACACCGTATTTAGGAACAATACAGAGGTCCTTTATTTCACTTTAACTTCACTACATTTCAGAGATAATTCTGATGAATTTCGTGTGGCAGGGTTGCAACTGCAATCCTGTACTGTGTAAAGACAGAAACCTTCACCTTCACATTGACATTAAAAGGCTTACAGATTATCAGTATACATAACAATGTAGCAAATTCAACCGGGCAGTCCGGTTATATAATGAGTAGGTATTCCTATTAATACTTTTCAGCTTTTTTTTTACTTGTATCTGAGTACTATTACAGTGCGGTATTTGTGCTTTACTTGAGTTAAAGGGGACCTATTATGCATTTGCTTTTTTTCTGTCATATATGTACTGTTACAATGGGAAATACTCATATTAAACATAGTTTGAAATAATGAAGTCATCCTATGTACAAGAAATCCCTGTAATCTCTTCTGAACACTCAGTTTTGGAGAGTTTTTCTACTCTTGGCTCTGTATGATGTCACAGAGAGGGGATCTCCCAAATAAGCTCCTGGCTTCAAGAGCACAGAAGCCCCGCCAACCCGATGTTCAAGCCTTCTGCTTATGAGGGGCAGCCAATTAGTAGAAAGTGGGCTTAAAGGGAGAGGAGTTAAAGGGGTTGCGTCAAGGAGCAGTACAAGATAAATAAGGTTTGTTTGACCTGTGAATCAGGCAAAGCTACTCTACAATATTCAAAAACTAAAAGCGTAATAGGTCCCCTTTAAGGATCTGAGAACTTTCTTCAGCACAGAGGTTTGTCAATAAAAAAACTGCAATCATGCAGGATGGGAAAAAAAAAAAACGTGTTGCACAATAAGGCATTTTACAGCTCTGAAAAAATAAAATATCCATTTCTTTCATCTGGTCCACTGTTAAATTATGAATAAATGAATTTTTTAAATACAGGTAACACCGCTGGATTCATGTTGTAAACCTTTGACATCGTGTCACATGTCATCGTGCTGCATATAAAACTTTGGATCAAAGCGCGTTTATTTATTGATAAATCAGCTACTACATCAGTTTAATCCCCTCCCACTCAATATGAGTTTACGTACACTGGGAGAATCTCATTCCAGATTTGTAAAACAAATGTATTGCTTTTTAAATGTTTACACGGCTAAAAGGAGCTACAGACAAAACTGCGGGCAGCTAACTATAAAATAAAGATACAGATTTGACTTTACAGCTAAAAAATGACTGGATGAACTCGTCAGAGGATGCTCATACAGCTTACAACAAACATTACATTTGCTTGAGGGTTTGGGTGTCAAAGACTTTTTTTTTCTTTTTTAAACTTGGCACTGCGACAGGAGGATAATACCCCCCACTATCAAACTTGGCAATGAGACAGACTTTTCTCCTTTTCGTCTTTCCTTTGATTTTCTTGGCACTGAATCAGAAGAATGTCTTTCTTACTTTCTTTCTTTAGGAAGAGGAAAAAAGGGGAAGAGAGGAAAAGAGGAGGAGCATGAGGGAGTCAAAGCTACAGAGTTAAACACGAAGAGAAGATGGATAAAAGAGTGCACCAAAAAAAGATGAGAGAAGACACAAAGGGCTCCACTGTTACTCCCTTCATCACCGCCTCCATCAGCTTCCTCTCGCTCAGAGGGGAAGTCACTGAGTGTGTTTACGTGCACTGGAGTTATTAAGGCAATACTGCGACTCCTGAAACTGTCACATGAAATCCAATTATTTTAGTTTTCATGGTCTGAGCAACTGTACATGTAGACCAAGCTTCACTCCTTTGAAACTAGACAGTTCTTCTCTTTAGAGGTGTCTATTTATGGAGTTTTTACCTGAGCAAACTTCTCGGCTCAGTGCAGACGGCTAATTAAATGTGACATGGATGGGACAGCTAAGCTAGAGTAGTAAGAACTCCAGGTTAGGTTTACTGGAGCTAATGTTAGCCTGCTTTCTGGCTGTAGCCTCATTTGTAGCACCATGTTTCATTTCATTTCCGTATTACCCGTATAATGCTGAAATGACAATAAAAGCCACTTAATGCTACTTGGATTGTCGGGGAGGATTCCTATGTATGCACTGCTTCAACACTTGGGGATATGAACCAATCACTGACAGGGCAAGCGAACAGAGCTTCAATCAGCGTGGCGAGCTTGCTCTCTTTTACCATCATTCTCTTTTATTAAAGGGTAAACGTAATGATTTCTTAGTGAGACAACAACCTCATTTTCATTTGGATTTGATTGACAGGTCTCACAGCTTCTCACATTCAGCCTCGGTGGCTGCTCATTACTTTTGCCAAAACTCTGATATTTTGACAACAGTGAGTGACATTTTTAAACCCTGGCTTCAGGCTCAAATATGTCCTTTCAGAGACCTCCGAGTGGCACAAATGCTGTAGAGACGGCTCTTGTAACATCATGCTGAGCGAACAGATGGACTGTTAAAGCAGAGCTTGGTCTGCATGTAAGATCAGATCAGAAGCAGTCATCATATTCATGAATTAATAACTTTTTCATCAAACATATAATAGTAGATTATGGTAATGACATATTAAGTAGCTACGTGACACCGTGAAAATATTGCCTTAAAGCCGATCACTGTCTGTGATCAGAGGACTGATGTGCATGTAAACATACTCCAGATATCATTTTATTATCTCTGAGGACTCTTGCAGCTGCTGTGTGTGCGTCTGTGTGTGTGTGTGTGTGTGTGTGTGTGTGTGTGTGTGTGCACTGTACACATTAGGCACCAGGGTTCTCCCTAAAACTGGAACTCGGGGAGGGGGGAAGCACTTGAAGAGTTTTCTGTCATGACTGCTGCTTCACTTTTGGGTTGGTAAAAAAGGGCCAAAAATTACTCTAATATGGCCATTTTCATAAATTTCCCTTCGCATGACTTATACGCCAAAGTCCATTCTCAGTTTTGTCACCTTCAATGTCACACTGCAAAACAAAAATACAAACTTTCCCTGATGTACTTCAGTACAGTTCTATCCATGCTGGCTGCTGCTCACACTCGCTCCGGTGTTAAATGTTTGTGTCAGCAGGCTGTTAAAGTAAAAGAAGCAGTTATAAGGAGAACCCAGGTTGCAGTATGTAGGGATGCTAATGACTATAAAACAAAGAGCAAACTCATGACTCCGGTGGCTGGTCATTTAAGCCACTGTGCAACCAGTCGACCAGGCTGCGTTAACTGAAGAGGACCTCCGAATGATGTATGGTTACCTGCCACAGTGGCTCGTACTGTTCATGAACTCGCTAACAAACTCTATCAGTCCCACCAAGACCAGATGAGTCTTCAGTCCTTCGTTCCAAAGAGTTCGGTGTGGTGACAACGTGCTGTACAACAACCAGAGCCCTGCGTACACAGAGTTGGGACATGGCAGCTGCTCCACCAGCTGCCGATGTTTTGACGCCATCGTGGATGGCCCTGCAGCTTACTGTTGCATCGAGCACTGTCCAACCCTCGCCGAACTCTGTCTACAGCAGGCTCTGGACACAGCGTTGCCAGGAAACAGCGGGATCATGGCTTCATGCTCGGACAGGGAGGACAAACTGTTAAGGTCCCCGTTCTGACCCGAAGTAGGAGACGAGGGGAAGAGTTTGCTTTCAGACGGAGGTTAAAAACCATCTGGCGAGTTCAAATTATGCACAAAATTGCAGACTCATTGCCGGCGTTCAGCTGAGTCACCGAGTGAACCAGCTGAAGCAGGTGTGAGCGTCTCCAGGTAGGTCAGACTGCAGAGGTGATGATCAGTCCTGGTACTTTTAAAGCTGCAGAGCAACTTTTACTGTCTGACTCAGGGTGTGGTTTTGTAAATCTTTAAGAAAATGTGTCACCAGATTTAAAAGAAAAGAGAAACAAATCGGATCAACAGCAGAGTTGCAAAGCCAGTTTCATTGTTTTCTTTTAAAGCTCCAGTTTTCTCCACAAACAGGCTTTTAATGAGGAAGAGTTTTAAATGAAGAATCCCCGGATTTCCTCCTTTTCTTCTAATTTCATGTGTCTCTTTTTTTACTCCACAGTTTTCTTGCTGTTTGGTGGTCAAATGACAAGAGAGAGAGAGAGAGAGAGAGAGACAAGGAGAGAGAGAGAGAGAGAGAGACAAGGAGAGAGAGAGAGAGAGAGAGAGAGAGAAAGGAGAGAGAGAGAGAGAGAGAGACAAGGAGAGAGAGAGAGAGAGAGAGAGACAAGGAGAGAGAGAGAGAGAGAGAGACAAGGAGAGAGAGAGAGAGCGAGAGAGACAAGGAGAGAGAGAGAGAGCGAGAGAGACAAGGAGAGAGAGAGAGAGCGAGAGAGACAGCCACGGTGGAGGGAGGACAGGGGTTCATAATTACCCCTCAGTTTACCCTGGGAGAGTTGTGTGGGGCGGGGAGTGTCTCGTGGTCGCCCCTGGTTACCTAGAGGAGGGGCTACTGCACTCGGAGGCGGGGCAACAGAACTGATGGGCGATGTCATCATCTTCCTCCTCTCTGAGAGACAGACAAACAGACAAGAGAGACAAAGACAGAGAGGAGGAAGAGAAAAAAGACAAAGAAGAAGGAGAAGGAGGAAGAAAAGGAGGAGGGAAGAATAAAGGACAGAGGAAAGAAACAGGAGGGAGAGGAAAGAGAGAAAGGGATGAAGGAGGACGGAGAAGAGAAGAGAAAAGCGTGGGGAGGAAGAGGAAGGAAGACATAAAACAATACAGAAGAAAGAGGAATGAGAAGGGGAAGAAAAGGAAAGAAGAGAAAGGAGAGAAAAAGATGAGAGGATGAGGAAGGAAAGGAATTAGTAAGAGAAGAGGAAGGAGGAATAGGAAGGAGAAGGAGAGGAGAAGAGGAGAGATAACAATTGAGGACAAAGAAGAAGGAATGAGAAGAGAAGAGAACGATGAGAGTACAAGGAGGAGACAAAATGATGGAGCAGGAAGAGAAAGGAGACAAAGACAGAAAAAGGATGGAGGAGGGAGACAAGGGAAAAGGATTAAAGAGGGGAGAAAAGGATGAAGGAGGTATAGGAAACAGAAGGGGGAGAAAATGAGGAAGTAGGAAAGCGAAAAGGAGACAAAATGGTAGAACAGGAAGAGGAAGGAGAAAGACGTGGAGATAAAAAGATGAAGGAGAAATAGGAATGGGAAGTGGAGAGAAAAGAACAGAAGAGGAAGATAAGAGAAAAGGATGGAGAAAGAAGAGCATCATCAGAAAAGAGGAGATAAAAGCAGAGCAGTCTGTGATGGGATCTGAAGGTTGGACGTGCACTGCCACAGATGGCCACCAGATGTCAGTGTTTACACAGCTCTAACTGAAGGACTGACCTTCTGAGTTTAACTTTTTCTCGCAGAGGTGAAGCAGCAGTGCCTCGGGGCACAATTAATCTCTAAAATTCTAAACTTTACACAGAGTCAGAGGTGACCAAACTCACTTCTGAGTCTGCATGTTTTTCCTTAAGGGGAGAGACAGTGATGGGATGAGGGAGGGATGAAGGTAGAGGTGAATTGATGATGTGAGCAGAGAGGGTTAGGTGATGAAGAAACCAAGCCTTTTGGTAATTCTGAGATAGTGCCCAGTGCAATATAATACACATTAATGCAAATGTAATGATAGTGGAAAGTACAAATTAGTGCGATAATGACCGCGGCTGTGATTTTTAAATCGGGGCAGTAATCTATCACTTTGATCCCATTCAGTAGTTTTATGTTTCTGTGTCTCATTTAAATAATGTAATGGCTTGAAAATGGGGCAACAGACTGTATTTCATCCATCTGAAGATGGTGGAGATCACCAGAGGTGGAAAGAGGAAGAAGGAGTGTGTTTCATTTGGTACATACACAATATCTTCCCAAACGCTCACTGCAAACTGTTTCCTGCAGACAGAATCGATTCAAACCAGGGTCACGTTACTTTAGAACAGATTTCTGGATAATTTCAGTTTAATTTTCAGAGCAACATTTAAGGTATGCAGTAGAAACACAAGCTATTATTTAATTCATGAATGTGTGGATAGTTTGTGATAAAGCATCTCTCTCGTCTGTGTATTTGTGCAGTTTGGAGCCCAGCAGGCTGATTCACACAGTGTACAGAAGTGAATATGAATTATGCAAATGGTTTAAATCAACCGTGAGACTTTAAAGTGAGTATTTATGTTAGGTTAGGTAATTATGATAAACAGGAGGGCTGCTTTTTTCTGTGATTTATTTTGACCTAAATTATTTTGTTATAATGACATGAAGCGTGTTAGACTGAGAGACAAACCCAGTATTTACTGAGAAAATAAAGGGAAAAACACATATGCCCTGGGTTTACTGTGGACAGTCAAACATTAATGTATAATGTATAAAGTCAACTTATAAAGTATGAAAGTATTTTCCCTGGATATTAGCTTTAAAGACATTTTCATAATGAGACCTGTGCAACATGGCCTGCTGAGCACAGCGTTGCGTTATGTTTGCAGGCTTTATGTGCTAATCCTCCACATGTTTTCAGCTGACAGCGACTGTTTTAAGTGTTTGATGTGCTTTCTGAATCAGAAAAAATGAATTCAGGTGATCTGGAAAGGATTTCATTGCATCTTCTGACATCTTTACTGAAGAAATGATGCAACCAAAGAACCAAATCTGTTGAACAGCCAAGTTGCCACAACAGTTAAAAACGTAGCAATAAGACATATAAATGTTTCTGATCATCAAAAATCTTCTATCAAGGTGAGCAGGTGACTCACATGGTGGGTTTGATTCTGCTTCGGACTTTCCTGTCTACTCTTTACCGTTTCCTGTCCAAAAAAAGGCTAAAATGCCCGGGGCAAAAAAAAACTATTAAAATAAAATAAAATAACATATTATAGAAGATGGGTTGCTTTATAATTAGGGTCCTACACAGCCATAACTTCCATAAGGAGAAAATGATGATCCATTTTATGATTTTTTCTCCTGTGTTTATGACTTAAAAACAGATGAAAAATGATCAAGGATATTTTTTCTAAGTTCCCAGTTTTTTAAAATCTGTGGGAAAAAAAAAAATTTTTTCCCTTTTTTATCGGGGTCATTTAGAAGCTGTTGTTTGATTTAAACAGGAGAGGCTGAAGTGCAGGTGAGGTTTTATAGAGCAGTGCACAAAGGCAGCAGACTGAGGTAAATGAACGGGTCAAAGGTCATGCCAGAATCAGTGTTGATTTGTTTTGTTCAGGCTCAGATTATTTATAATTTTCAGATATTTTTCACTTGTCAGATGAGGTTTGGTTAGGTTTAGGCTTGCTTATTTTTAGGAAAAGATCATGGTTTGGGTTCAAATAGACCTCTTCATCACTTTAACTTTCTACTCCCTAGAACCCCCACCTCTGGGTTCAGGACGTAGTTATTATAAAACCTCATCTGGCTCCAAGGTTGCCAAGAAAGGCCCTCTACTATGACTAAGATGGATGGAGGATTTATTACGCTTCATTTCTCTTCAGTAGGTTCAATAACATCACTGTCACTGACTCATGAGTTGATGGCTGTTATTTATTCTCAATTACAATTTTGTTTTGGTGGAAAATTCTCAATGATTTCTGGAATTTTTAAAAATCCCACTTTGTATTGGTAATAATCAAAAAAAGAGACTTTCCAATGTTTTTCAAAAGAGCCCAAGGTTGCTCATTTTGACCTCATAGTTTTTCACAATTTAGTGAATAAATGTGGGGATCCTATTTCAGGTAGAGACTTCAAAAAATAGCTTTGTGACTCATAACAAAGACAAAATACCTGTTAGCGGGCGGCTTCTCGACTTTGAGGGGATCGAATTAAGTGGCAGCCAGTAAGAGTCATAGACTCTGTAAACGGACACAATGCAGGGTGGTCAACGCATCACAGGCTGATGAAGTGTTATCAGCGAGCGAAAGGCTTTATATGTGGGAAAAAGAAACTTAGAAAAATAACTCTGGCTAAGTAACAGTTCCTCTAACAGTCACTCAAGAGAGAACAGTTTAGGTAAGACTTGTGAAATGGATCATGAGTATTTTTTTTCTCACTTGCCTCACGGGGCTTCCGCAGCAGTGACACATTTAAGCGATATATGTGTTTTCAGAGGTTTGGTTGTGAAGCTTTAAATGCCAGTGTTGCAGAACACAGCTTATGCATAATGTATGTCCCTGGGTGTGAAACCGAGTGTCCATATATCTGTGTGTGGTTACACCTCCATAGAACAGTCTGTGCTGAAGAGCTTAAATGCTAACGCATTGTAACTGTTAATATGCAGTTTACAGTGAAGCTGCAGGAGGATGCAGAGGTCACATGACTTCACCCGGTCATAGCAGTACGTCAGTCATCGGGTGAATCCCTCAGCTCTCGCTCTGTTTATGCATAACAACCTGTGAAAATCTCCCTCCCTGCTGATGACGCATCCGCCCAAAACTCACACACACACACACACACACACACACACACACACACACACACACTCTCA
>VUQS01067395.1:0-26188 GCA_015108495.1 Heterochromis multidens | reverse complement strand
CTCAGATTAGTTCTTAGGATGCTGATCCCCCTTCATTGTCCTGTATGAAGGGAGAGACAAGAAGAGAAATAGGGGATGTGGATATTTCAAGCTTTTTACACAAACAAATAATTGGGCTTGTTAGCACATCAACTGTTAAACCCTGTTAAACCCCAAGGGTCTTTCTGAGGTTCCTGCTTGAAAATGACATTCCCAAAGTGAATTGAGTATTTCTCTGCAATTACAAACTCTGTGTAAACTATTTTGGTATCAAAATAAAGCTAACACTTGTGAGCCTTCATCAGAGGTGTAAGCATCACAGCAGATGTTATTGTGTCAAAGTAACTAAGGATGGAACACAGAAAAATATGTAGTAGTTTTTCCTGGCCAAAATTTTTTATGTTTTTTATAGCATATAACCCCTCTGAAAATATGCTGCAGTAGATCAAAAACTGAAGAAAACCGTGAATCAACATGTGGACATTACCTGTGCAAACATCGATGCTGCTGAAGTGAAACATAGCAAAGTTACAGAGAATTAATTAGAGACATAGCTATACGTTTTGCAATTTGGCACCATCTGTGAAAGTTGTAACGTCTTCTGTATTGAATAGCAGAAATGAGGCTTTCTTTTTGGAGGTCATTTTTGCAATAAATTGGTCAATTGCATCTGACACAGCTTCAAAAATGTCCTTACCAGTTGTCCCCTTTAGACTCCGAAGAGTCTAAAGCAGTTCCTCCGTAATGCAAAAATTATCATCAACTCCCCGCAAAAAAATTAACAGCTGTGCAGTGTCCGTGGCATCTGTTCTTTCATCACATGCAATCGAGTAAAAATCAAAAGCACAAGCTTTATCTGACACTTGCTGTTTTAAGTTAGCCGACAAGTCTTCAATTCGCCGCACAACCGTATTTCTGGACATGCTAACATTGTTGAAATCCTGCATTTTCTCCAGGCACATTAGTCCCACAACTTTAGTGAGGCACTGTTTGATGAAGTCACCGTCTGAGAAAGGTTTCCCGTGTAGGGCAATGAGTTGAGCTACTTCATAACTGGGTTCTGTGGCATTTTCTTGAGTTTTGTTAGCACGGAAAAAGAACTATTGCTGGGTTACCAGGCTAGCTGTCATTTGCTTCACCTTCTCTTCCCGCTCGGTGCCAGTGTAGGACGTGAAGGTCTGATGTTTCGTTTTGTAATGTCATCACGGCAACCGTTTAATTGCAAATCAAACAAACACACTTCCCCTTGGTTTCTATGAAAAAATATTCATTTCTGAAAGTCTGAAATTTTCTGCACTCACTTGCGATCTTGCGTGTCTTTGGTTCCGCCATTTCTGGTGACCCTGAGCAAATTTTTTCTTTGATTGCTTGCTTTGTGGAGACGCTGCCTTGTTCAAGACAGTAGCTCCACCTAGTGTTGAAACTAAGAAGTACAATACAGTTAAGCACAAATATTATGTGTGGGCCATAGTCCATTATATTTTTAGACTTTGATACGGGCCAATTAAAAATGGATGGCAGGCTGCAGTTGGCCTGCGGGCCGTAGTTTGGACACCCCTGTTTTAGAGCAACAATGGTCACGCTGAAAAAATAAGCTGGTGAATGACACTTTACAGATGACATTGTATGGTGGATCAAAATTTGACTGTATTTTTCTCCATTCATAATTCCATCAATTTTGACAAGATCCCAACACCATTGGCTGAATCCCTTCACATTTCCCCTTCAGCTTCCATTGCAAGTGTAATGGAAGCTAAAGAATTGTAATTGAAGCTAGCGTAGCTTAATTCATGGGAAGTTCAACCCAAATCAACCCAAATCTGAAACCAAGAGGTGGCTAAGACAAGTAAACTACCGTCTATGCCTACAGAGCAACTACATCAGATTTACTAGGTCCATTACACACATACAGGTTATTTTTTCAAAACTCTGATGCAGGCTGGATGGCAGTTTCCAGCACTTTGTAGCAACCACTTAGGAGCATCCTAAATTTCTGACAGAGTCCTCATAATTGTAATAGCAAAAGCAAGACGGTAAAGGCAGAAATCGGACTTGTGCGCGTAGGACTGTTAAAAGCATTTCAGAGCCATTAACACCATTTTCTCTCCCTGCACAGTCTTTTAAAGGCAATACAGTCTGACACTCTTTCAGTGATGTGTGCTGTGACTGTGTATCTGTTTCTAACAGAAAGAGTGAGAGTGTGTTGGATGACGATGAGTCAATCTCACACTCCTCCCTTGAAGAAGTTGTCATTTTCCTCAGCCTATCCCTCTGTCTTCTTCTTTCCATCTTCTCCATATTTATCTAACTAGGCAGATGTGAATATTCTCCCATTTCTTTCATCCATTAGAGGAGCCCTATTCTTGCCTATTATTTTTTTCTGACTCATAACTTCCATCAAGCTCTCTCTCCCCCGTTGCCCTCCTGAAACTCTTTCTCTTTAGTGTTTTGCCCTTGTCTTCCATCATATTAATTCTTACTTTTCATCTTATGTTGTTATACTCTTATTTCTTCTTCTATCTGCATCTATAATATTTTCCCATTTTGAAATTTATGCAAAGAAATCTGACAATGAAATGCTTAGCGCCAGCTGTGCTTAGTGGAAAGGACATAGAGTACATTAATTTAACATTTTCTTACTCTCTCCACACCTGATGGACTAAAAGCCTACTACAAGAAGGGTATTAGGAAACACTTGAAACATCTGCTCAGTATTTGATAACACTGGAATGTATTAAAGATGTCAAAACATCATCCAACCCTAAATTCACTGCATGTCTCCACTCACATCTCTTGGCGCATTCTCCATTGGTTCAGCTGTTTTGTCAGACTGCATCTGTCTGCCTGCTTGGCTGAGTTTATCTTTACTAATGAAGCATATTAGTGACAGAAATGCTGAGCTAATCTTTCCCTGGCTACAGCACTGAGCAGAATTACACAGACAAATGAAAAGACAGTTTCCTGATAGATGTGCAAACACAGGCAACCTTCGATGCACTCTGTTGCATGATCTGATCCGAATATGAATTTCCCCCATAAGACGAAAAAATAGGTTATCTGAAGTTCAAATAAGAGCATTCCAACAATCGGCATCCCAGCAAGAAGCCAGAAGCATTCAGAGTAAAGATTTAAATGTGTCTTAATTGCGAATAAAATATCAAGGTTTTTAAGACATGTGGGGACAACTGCAACAATTTTGTGTTCCTCAAGACAGAGGATTGGGAAGAGATACTGTAGGTCTCAGTAACACTCTGCTGATGCAATGCTGATGATATAGACGAAAGTCAAAGATAGCAGTGTCTTACACTGAAATTCAGTGGAACATGCACACAAGAAAACAGTTATGAGCATGCTTACAGAACCACACACTAAAACAAAGTTGCATTTTTTTTTTTTTTTTTTTTTTAATGTACTCAAATGTTCGCATGCACAGGAATTAAAATTTTGTCAGGAACTGGTCAAACAAAGGCAATGGAAATGGACCAAAAACGAAAAGAGGGTTTTTATGAAAATAGCAGTTTTTTTGGTGCCTGACAAGCACCTTCCTCGCTGTATTCATTGTGAAAAACTCCTGTGAACTTCAAAGTCAATCAAAAGCAAACAAACAAACAAAACTTGACACTTCTTGAGAAAGAATGTGCACTTTAACTTTGCCATTTATATAACACTCTCTTTCCATTTGGTGCCCATGAGAATGACTTGAGGGGCAGAGGATTTTAGGCATTTGGAATTCCCCAAACATATCTGACGCTGGATTTCATTTAATAATCATTATCATTTTAACTTTAACCTTGTTTTCCATCAAGCTTGCTTCAGAAATTAAAGGGCAAGTGCCCTGAACAATTAAAATCTAGTTATACATTTTTTTGTTCCTAGATAAAGAAAAGGGACAGAAATCATAGCCGTGTGTGTTTGTTTAGAAGGTAATAGGCAAATTTATCAATCTCATTTTGATTTATAGTGGGTAGGGCAATCAATCATCCCCTTAGGCCTTCCTGAAGGGCAGTATTACGTTGCTTTAAGCCAGATGGCTCAGTCACAGTAGAGTAAAGAAAACAGGGCTACAACCTCCTTGCAACTAGGAAAAAAGGGCGGCTGCCCCATGATTGCACTGCATTTTTTTCACATTAGGCAACCAATTGCAAGTAGTTGCTGCAACCACTTTCAATTGCAAGACTATTGCACAGGTCACCTGGTGGGAGGCAACTTGTCTCTGTGTCACGGTGTGACTTGAAGTGACTGCAATCACACTCAGACAAATTGACTAAGGTTTGAAAATAATTACCTTCTAATTTATTAACAGAAACCGACTGCCAACATATTGCAATCTGAGTCCGTCTGCACTGATGAACACAACTTGCCTGTAATGCTTCTGTTTAGAACAGGGGACTTAATATAACCACCTGGTTATATTCTGGTTATATTCCTGTATAAAAGCAATTTTAAATTAATCAGTTAAATTGCCTTCCTGCAGCAACTACTTCACTATTTGTGGAAAAATTTCTCAATTTCTGTTTCAGATCTATGAGGTTCTGGACTCTAAATGTAAGTAGTTAATGTGCATTTCTGTTTGTAGCACTTTCTATGTACCTATGAACTGAGATAAAGTGCCCTTAGCATACAAAAACCCATACACTCTTAGATAAATTAGATGAAAGTAAAATATATTTGCAATGTTTTATGTTATTTTAACTCTTTTCCCTTAGCACCATAAATCCCTTAATAATCTACTTATTTGCCCAAGCAATACAAGAAGAAAACTGTGCAAAATTATAATATTTATTTACCCAATATATGTAACTGTAGCTGGTGGTCATTTCAAATTTTCCATCAATAAAACAAAACAAAAAAACAAACAAAAACAAATAAAATCCTTTGAACAAGCAATGGCAAATAAGGTGACCAAAAGTAGCTTTACCCCCCCACCCACCCCCCCAAAAAAACATTCAGTGCTGATAACACAGTTCAGCAGAAGCTATTACTACACCACTCAAATATATTTACATTTGTGGGCCCACCAAACTAACTCGTTGGAAGTCTGAGTGTAGCTTGAGTATGATGCATGTAAGCGAGCACACCATCCTTGCTCACTTGCAGTGCTACAGGGTTACTCATCCTAGGCATTCATTACTCCTTTATAGTTGCGAAAAGTCCAACAATCAAAATTGGTAGTGAAGAAAAAAAAACAGTGCAACTCTGCATCTATGAAAAAACACAATCCATGTGTCATGGTCAGTTTGCTTAGTGTTTTGAGTTTGCTGGACTTTGAAGTTTTGTAATTATTATGCTCTCTGAGTTTTGTATGTTTTGTATTAACTTCATATAATGTTTAGTGTAATGTCCTCAGTCCCTGGTTGCTTAGTTTATTCTTTAGTGCCCTTCCCTCCTGTGTCTAGTCTCATCTTCGTGTCTGTTTACTCTGTTGTCTGTGTCAAGTTCATTTGTCTTAGTATTATGTTTCCTGTTTTATTGTGATGGTCTTTTGTCTCGTGTGCGTTGCGTTTAGTTCTACTTCCCCTGTCTCGTCACCTGTAATTAGTTTTAGCTGTGCTCCCCACCTGTAGCCTGTTCCCTCATCATCTTGTGTGTATTTATTGTCTCTGTTTCCCCTTGTTCTGGGTCAGAGCATCTGTTATGTTCCTGCTATGTTCCAGTTCCAGTTCCCGTTTCAGTTCCCGCGTCTCTCAGTTTCCGTGCTCCTGTTTCCTAGTGTTTCTTCCCAGTTTAGGTTTCTGTTAGTTCCCTTTTGTATTTTTGGTGTTTTGCTTTTGTTTTTGTATAAATTTCATCAGCTCAATAAAGGACTCGCTTTTTGTTAAAACCTCCAACTGCCTCTGCGTCTGCACCCTGGGTTCTCATTCACCACACACTGACACCTTGAAAGGATGCTACGATTAGATATCAGGCAACTTACTTTGGTCCAGCTGAGAGCTCAAGCAGAACTTGGCCTCGCTACTTCCCACTCTTCTCTCTCTCTGCTTATCTCACCAGACCAACCAATCAGAATTTGAGAAACGCCAGTCTTTGGCAAACACACAAAAATACTTTACAAACTACCAGAAAATTCCATCACACAGTAAATGACTGTATACACATTTATACCAACTATGAAAATGTAAAAAATCTTAATGTGACATAACCTCCTGTTATAACAACCTCAGTTTCCCCATTTCTATGAACATTTTAACACTGGAGGTTTACCTCGTTTACACCGTCCTCCTTCTAAATGTCTGGATTTCCCATCCTGTCAGTTATTTTTCACTAGGAGACATAATGGTCTAACAGGTCATCTTCTCTCTCTTGTTTCCCTTTGCAGTTGGGATACTGAACTGTGAAACTGTAGAGAGATGAAGGGGCCCCAGGGATTACATCTGCTGTATCTTTGGTGATGTATACTCTAATCCCTCTGTGCATAATGACAAGAGGCTTGTCTCTCCTGGTTCATCGTATTTTAGATGAATGACTGGGCTTACAGCTCGTTTAGCAACAGGAACACTTTCAGCATCCACCCCATCACTGGACTCACTAGTCATTGGGACGTCTCCCGTGTCCAGTTCTATGTCCACCACAGAGTCCTCTGACAGTTGTATAGCGCCATCAGCTCCCCCTCGTGCAGATAAAGCAAGGTCACGCATCCTTCAATCATTTCAGAAAGTACCTCGGGTTTTTACTTCCTTCCACACAGACTGCATCAGGCTAACCCTCAGCTGGGTTCGGTGGATGATCTGAAGGGGTCAAAACTGCCTATTCACAAATGACTGTTTGCAATTTCTCTGCAAGAATAGTGAAGAGCCTCCTGACCACTCTTGGAAACACTGTCCATTGGCTCATCAGTTACTTGTTCCCCATTGTTGTTTCTCTTTTATAAACTGGGGAATTTGAAGCTCTGGTGGATGGCCTCTGAAGTGTACACTTCATGTCTTGCATTTCTGGATTCCTCACCAAGAATCCTATGGGTAAAATATGTCTCGTTGAATTGTCTTGATGCATGCTCAATCATCCAGGTAAGGAAATCCAAGAAAGTTGATTCTGTTCATCTGGACGTTGTGACTTCTTCAGTCTTACAGCTGGGACTGAAGAAGTCACTTGGATGAGTGACGCAATGACTCTCTCACTGAAAACACAACGTCCAGATGAGCAGAATCAACTTTCTGGGGTTTAATTTAATTGTTTTTTCTATCCCTCTTCCCCCTTCAGACCTCACTTGGTAAAAAGGGAAGTTGAGAAGCTTTCCAATAACTACGTATGGTTGTGCATTCCAGGAATTCCAAGGGCTCAAATGAGTATTTTATCTCCTTTTGGCAGGTTGTGTACTAACCTGTTGTCATAGCCTCGCTTGTTTTTCTGATTCGTGTGTGACACTTCAGATACTAGGTGGTAGGCATGACGTAACTCCTTCCTCAACTTGTCAACATACTGATGGTGTTCTTTTGTGTCCTTGCCATCTTTGGATGTGCCAAAACACCCATCAATAGGCAGACAGGTGAAAAAACACAGTCCTTAAGAGGATTTCTTTAGCTAGCTGCTACAGTTTGATATCAGGAAACTAACTTTAGTCTGCCCGAGAGCATGAGCCGTGCTTGGCCTCATTACTCCCTACTAATCTCTCTCAACTAGTCCCACCAGACCAAACAATCAGAGTTTGAGAAATGCTGAGTCTCTCAACATTGATCAATCTTTGGCAAACACACAAAAACACTTCACAAATTACCAAAATAATCCATCACACAGTAAATGACTGTATACATATTTACACCAACTATGAAAATGTGAAAAATTGTAAAGTGACATAACTGTTATATCAACAACAGTTTTTCCATTTATATGAACATTTTAACACTGGGGGTTTACCCCACAGTTACAGCAGACTGACTCTGTCGTATTGTCATTGCCTCTTTTGAAGATGGCAACTGACTGCAAGTGGTTACAGACCCATTTCAAAGGGAACAAGACAATTTCATTGCACACAGTTGCAATAATTTCATGCTGCAGTCTCCAACTACTGTTTTCCCTAGTGTGAATGTAGCATAAACAAACCAGCCAAGCTCATCATGCCAACTGCAACTATGGCACTTTTATTTAATTTTTTCAGGAAAAACACCCAGATATTTTGGACCAACTTTAAGATGTTTAGGCTTCACCTCTGTCTATCTGGTTTTAAAGGATTAGGCATCTTTTGTGAAGATTTTATTGCACTTATAGTGAAGTAATGGTTTGTTAATTAAAGAAAGGGCAAAATTCAATACATGATTAAGAACAGTGAATTTGAGGCAATATTGCTCTTTTGTTATTGGTGAGGCTAAGCTGTGGCTGAGCTGAAGCCCAAGCTCGAATAGTCATGGTGTACATGTGTCAACAGCTCAGCGTTCCTTTACTTAGGAAGAAACTGAATTTACTCTAACGTGGGAAGTGCAAAATCGTCACACCTTACTGTAAATAAATGTGAGAGAACATGTTCTACTAGAATTGGAGCAGAAATAAGACATTTGGTGTTGGTCTAATGCTATTAAAATCTAAAAGAAATAGTTCAAAGATATCAGGAAAAAGATATTTCTAAAGAAAAGAGACTGTCATGGTGAGTACTGACAGTTCAAGGTGATAACGTCAATAATCCTGTGCAGAACAAAGATGCGTTTTTTACTTCTCTTCTTCTTTTAGGAATTTATGAGTCAAATTGGCCAATGTCAGTCCACAGCAGGCATGCACTGCTTGATTGTTACTGACACAAACTTCCCCAACTGTGACTCCTCTCTGACATTAAAGCAGCCAAGGTCGTGATGCGTCATAGAAAAAAAACAACAAAACAAAATGAGCACAGGTGAGAAAAAAAGCTGATGACTATGCTTTTGTGGTGAAAACTTCCCACTGGGCCATACACTGTTACAAAGTTAGATCCCCTTTAAGCTGGCAATTTCAGATACTTTTATCACAAAAGAACAAAATGATTGAGTTCCACAGTTTGCCACAAAGAAATACAGAAAAAAATCATAGTTTCTGGCTGTGGAAATAACAAAATAAATTGCTAAATCCTGCAAGAATTGGGTTTAATATTGCACCTTAAAGCCTCTACTGCTTCACAGGCCAGTTATGACAAAACTTCTGATTCATTAGACGTAAGTAACTGCATGCTTATCAGCTTTAAATCAGACTTTTTTAGTGATTTGCTATTTCTGCAAAGAATTTTGTGAGCTGGAGTTAGATGGGTTTGTTACTGTAATACCACAGCTTCTGTGACACCTACAGATTGGATCTCTTTGCATGTGACAGTTGACCACACGCAAACACAACAAAGACCTTTTATGCTGTCTGAGCACGTGTATCTTCTCCACTGTAGGGTTTGTGTCTGTGACCGTGTGAGCTTGTGCCAGTGATCCACGGTTTGTCTAAGGGCTGGTAGACAGGCCGTGGTCATAAATCTGCCCAGCCGTAACCACGGTGATTTGCAGGTTCGGAGAAGCCATAAACATAGGCACTGAGCGGCCCGCTGCCCTCACTGGGGGCTGAATTAAGTGGTGAGTGTGTAGCTCTGTGCGTGCCTGTGTGTATCCTTACTCAAATGTGTGTGTACGAGCTAGCTCAAGGGCATTTCTCATTGGAGATGAGAGCAGTTTGGTGATTGGGTGAAGGTCTGAGTGGGGTCATTAATCTATGCTGGTCCATTGGCTGTGACGGCGGAGGGGAGGGGTTAGTGCAGCTGGTCAGTTAGCTGCTGTCAGCTTTCTAATCTGGAACATTCTTCAATATTAGATGGAGAGTGCACCAGTGATCACTGGGGCCAAACTAGATCCACTAAAACACTACATCTTCTCTGTCCTGCATCTTGTAACTTCTCATATTTTTTGTTTATTATGCAGCACTGGCTCCTGGCAGGTTGAAGATGAAACGTGCTTCCTGATCATACCCACTATGCATATCAATAATGCAGCAACAATAATCTAGTTTGAATCAGTAGGTAGAATTATTGCAGAGCATGTTGCTTTGAGCAAATTGCTTTTCTTTCTATGTTTTAATGCATCTTGATGGGTTTGGTTATACAGCCTGAAATGCAGAGGTGTGGGCTATTGTAGTCCACATCGCTCAGATATAGAACTCCATGTGAACTATTCTCAGGCTTGACAGCTCTTTAGTGTCTTTTTCATTGTTTATATAACTGAAAAGTCAAATTCTTGAGATTTCACCTAGCACCGGGGCTTCCGAAGAAAATCCACACAAGCACGGGGAGAACATCCCAACTCCATCCAGAACATTTCCAACCCAGGACAATCTTGCTGTAAGGCAAGAGTACTAACCCCTGAGCCAGTGTGCTTCTTGCAATTAATTTGAGCACTAGAGAAAAACAAGATTTTTTTTTCTTTCATGAGCCACAGAATAGTTTTCAATCTGTTCACTGTAACAGTGATACATGTAGTACAGTATGGACAGATGCCAATTGTGGTCACAAGTTGGTTTCTGATTGATTCAGACTGAAGACCACATGTAAAATCAATGCAGAAAACAGCTTTTAGATGGTGTGTGTGGCCTGTGATGGTGGGATCGATCAAATATGGGAAAAACACAGCAAATAGTTTGCCTGAAAGTTCAATATCTGTGATGAAAGTCTCTGTCGCCTTCAAATGGATTTCTAAACAATGCAAGATCGTAGAAAAAGAACAACCAAGTCCAGAGGAACAGTTCTTAAAAAAAGCATTTAGATGATGTGACTCCACACTCCTCTGAGAGACTATTACATCATTATATACCCTAATGGGCTCACTATTATACTCGCAACAGCACTTTAACTAAAAGTTTTCAGTGAGTTTGTTTCGTGTGATATATATCAAACACATTTAAACTGAAAATGTAGATCGTGATTAGCATGCCTTTATTACATATAAATTCTATACAACACATAAATAGAATTCATAGCAGGATGTCATGCTGACATCCATTAACTTTTGTTGCATTGAAAGGTACAAAATAATACCCTGTTGCTAAGTGCTCTTAGCAACAGCCCAGGCCATCTATTGAGTATATGCATTTCATAAAAATGTTTTTGCAGAGACAACAATTTTGGCCACACTGACAACTACATAACCTCCTGTAGCTGACTTTGGAACGATGCTGGGCAAAGCACAAAAACCTCTAACCCATATTTTCAAGCTGCTGTGAAAAGAGCCAGTAGAGCAGAAGTTAGATGCTGGATTTTTGCTCTGAAGGCTATTTGAGAAACAAATGTGACTTTTTCCATTTCCTAAGAGGAGCTGGCTCTGGCAACCTCTGAAAACACTGATCAAAGGAAAACACAATATATTTTTTAAGATTTTGAAAAGGGATTACTGGGTAAGGCAAGGTAATTAATCTTAGCAGACTTCCTTAGATAAGGCTAATCTAAGCCATGACTTATAAGTATATAAGTAAGCTAAGCCTGATATAAAGGCTTAGCTTATAAAGGTTTGTCAAATAGTGTCAATACCTTATAGAAAAAAAAGAAAGTATTTCTGGGGCAGAAGAGACCTTCTACTATCCTTATTTGAAACTGTATAGATCACAGTACTGGGCTGCACAGTGGTGCAGTGGTTACCACTGTCACTAATCAAAAGGTCCTGGGTTTGAATCCAGGGGCCCTTCTGTGTGGAGTTTGCATGTTCTCCCTGTGCCTGTGTGGGTTCTCGCCACATAATCTGGCTTTCCTCCACAGTCCAAAGACATGCATGTCAAGTTAATTGATGATACTAAACTGGCTGTGGGTGTGAAAGGTTTTCTGTCTCTGTGTGGCCCTACAGACTGGTGACCTGTCCAGACTGTACACCACCTCACAGGATAGGCTCCAGCCCCACCATGACGCCTAATTGGATAAGTGGAAGAAAATGGATGGATGGATAGTGCATCAGAGTATTATCATTTATAGTTTAAAGCCTCCCATAGGCACCTTGGGGGAGAGGTTGGGTGGGTGGGGGATGAGAGGGTGAACTACCAGGTTGTGAAATTGCCAGAAAGTTTCTGGAAGTTTTTTTTGCTGCCTAGAAATTCCTGTGAACATTCATCAGGCTGCAGTTCACAGTGCCGCTTACTGATCACACAGCGATACTTCCCCAAATCAAATCACTTAAGCTTAAATCCCTTGAGATATTTACAGAAAGTAAACCAAACCAAAGTTGTGGGCCTCTGAAATTTTCTACTGTATTAACAGAAGGCAAAAGTAATTTATGGGTCCAAACCGCAGCCAGTCTGAGACATCACATTCTTTATACTGTAGCCAATAGCAGAATAAATGAACTATTTTTTGTGTGGGATTCTTTTCAGTTATCACAATATAAGTATTGAGTACTTTTATGTACATTTTTA
This sequence comes from Heterochromis multidens, assembly GCA_015108495.1. Taxonomy (NCBI): domain Eukaryota; kingdom Metazoa; phylum Chordata; class Actinopteri; order Cichliformes; family Cichlidae; genus Heterochromis; species Heterochromis multidens. The sequence goes on along the minus strand of VUQS01067395.1, from coordinate 13,885 downwards.
TGACAGAGCAGACTCAAAATGTTCCTTTTCTTCCTTATTGTAATCTATACAGGCTCACATCTTCAGTACAAACCACAGAGTGATTAGTGGCCACTTCTTCATTCCTGTCACCTCTGTGGACTTCTGCATCTAGCCCAAAACCTTAAATCATGTGGACTGCCTGCAAAGCACCAAACTGTATGACTCAGAAAGGCAATCTGTCCTCATGTTTTTTTGTAGCATATATGCATGCATGTACACTTCATACTGCAGTATGTATATATAAAAATGAGCAACTCTGCTGGTTCGAGTTCAAGTCCGCAGCTGTCCCTGTTTCTTGCATGAACTGGCCTTCAATATTGGCAACACCTCACATAACACATCAGAGGAAAGTACTTGATTTATGATTTACAATTACACACACACACACACACACACACTTTACATTAAAATGTCAATCTCGTTTTTTCAAGCTACAGTTTAAGACACTAACCCTGAATTTTAACTTACTCGCTCCATCAGTGTAGGACATTTTTCAATAGATTTTGTATCAAATTTCTATTCTAGTTCATAATTGAATGGCATAGGTAACAAAGTCTCATAAAAAAACATGACGAAAATCTTTTGATCCCAGCCAGTAGGTCTCAAATATTGTATCAGAGATTGCATGAGGTCTTCAGGAGCCTGGTAAATACAATAATCTCATTAGTTTGCACAGAGGTCATTAATTCGAGTAAGAAAGGGACAGTGACGTAAGAAGGGAATGTAAATTTAGAAGTTGCAAAGAAAAAAAAAACTCAGGAGGTGAGGCAAGAAAAAAAAGGTGAGACAGCAGAGGGGAGAATAAGAGGTGCGAAGGAGGAAAAGAAAAGTGCAAATGACAAGAGAACAAAGTAAAGTTGAGAGTGAAGGCAGCAGAAGAAAAGAGGAGAGGAAAAGTGAAAAGAACAGAAGTGATTCAAAGCAAAAAGAGAAAAAAAAGAGTAGGAAATCCCTCTTATGTGTGTTTGTGCCTCCTGAGAGGGTCACAGATTGAGGAGATGAGTGACCTTGTGGTCATCTGTCAGCCCCTCTGACTCTGCTGGAGGCAGGATATCTCTCCAGGGAAAGAACTCACTAAAACACACACACAACTCACAAATCATTGTATGCTATACTGAGGAGAACATACGCATACTCCCACATTCTCACTCCCACATTTACACAGGGACGAAACAAAAGGATGAAATAATGTGCCCGAAGGGAGCCTGTTTTGGTTTTTTTTTTGGTTTTTTTTTTACAAAGAACAAACAAGATTTCACTTTCGCTCTACAGAATTGCTGGCATCAACTTTTCTATTTTCAGCTGTCTCATATTCAGTCCCCTGAGGTTTTTACAGGCGCAAAGTATTACATACGTGACACTCACATGAGAAGAAAACATGCTTTTCTATAGATATTTTAAATATAGTGCGCAGGTTAGCCAAGAGATTGTTCCCAGATTTTAATAGGACTGCGGTCAGGGGTATTTGGCAGCAGTTAAAACCGCATCTCGTGGCCATCATCAGCATATAATTCATAAAAAACCATCGGCCTGCGGTCACCATTCAAAATGTATGTAGAAAATTCAACAGTGTGAACAATTTTCATTACTATTTTATAAAAGAAAATGTAAAAAGGAAAAGGTCTCTTTGAAAACGTCTTTCATGTTCGCCTATGCAATCTCTCCAGAAGTCACCTCAGCTTTTCAAACAGCACTGCACAGTATCAAAGGGAATTACATTAGCTACAATACTGAACATTTTTAATGCTATGATTACACTACATTTGTTCTCAGGGCATGAGGCCAGTGCTTCGCATATAAAAAAAAAAAAAAAAAGAATTATTTAAGATCACTTAGACCTTACACCTTTTCACAGTGGGTGCCTTGCAATTATTTTAATGGGCACTGGGGATCCTATGTTGTTATTAGCAGAGGGATGAAATTATCATCTTGGCTAAAGCAGCAGCTGACTACTCATACAGTGTCTCATTATATCTTATACGCTCATCTTGGATGGCAGAGCTGTGACAAGGAAAGGTCCATTAAAGGAGGAAGCTAGTATGATGTAAGTAGTGCTACAGTGCCCTTCATAATGTTTGGGACAAAGACAATTTTTGTAGTTTAGCCTCTGTACACCACTGCAGTGGATTGTAAATCAAACAATCAATATGTAATTGAAGTGCAGCTTTTCAGCTCTAATCCAAAGGGTTTTACAAAAATGTTGCACTAAATGTTTAAGAATTACAGCCATTTTTATACACAGTCCTCCATTTTCAGAGGTTCAAAATTAACGCGGAAATTGACCGACAAGCAGTTTCTTGGCCAGGTGAGAACGGTCAGAATGGCCAGATTGCATTGAGCTGATAGGAAGGCAACAGTAACTCAAATAACCATTCGTTACAACTGAGGTATACAGAAGAGCATCTCTGAACGCACAACACATTGAACCTTGAAGCAAGTGGGCTACAGCAGCAGAAGACTACACAGGGTACCACTCCTGTCAGCTAAGAACAGTAAACTGAGGTTACAGTTGACACAGGCTCACCAAACTTGGACAATAGAAGATTGGAAAATGTTGCCTGATCTGCATGTGGTGATGAGGGGTGTGGCAGATAGACTTGAAGCACATCAGGAGAGAGAGAAACAGATTTCAAAAAGAAAAAAAAAAAAAGGGTCTGAAGCCAGTGGATGTAACAGTATGAAAAAATAGTACATTAGAGACAAAACATTAAACATTACAGTATTAAATTATCTCTTTTCACATCACCAGGAACTTTAATATTGCATAAAGATACACAGATACTGTATGTACAACTGCAGAATGGACATTAAACAGACATGTCTTGGTACAGTATTTTCCTGTTGCTGTTGTCTTTGGGTCAATCGAGCCTGCTCGATGCCAGGTAGATCCCATTTTTCCTCTCTAGCGTTTTGCCTTCTTGCCAGTAATGTTCGCATCTCTCTCCACACCTCCTCCATTTTGCCCTCCTGCAGTGTATTTTCAGCATGTTTCCATCCTGCTTTCTGCACATGCTGTGGACTGTGTTGGCTTTTTTCTCTCACTTCCCACCCCTGAAAAAACCCTCTGTTAAGGTGGGACATACTGAAGGGTTGCTTTTTTTTTGTTTTTGTTTTTATTTTTGTAATACAGGGTGTTTATTGGGAAAACAGCACATTGAGATGTTTGAATCAAATTATGAAGTCGATGAAGGCGGTGGGAGAGAGCAGAGGTATCAAGAGAAGCCCCAGAGACCAAGTTCCAGTCATGTACCGCTTATTAAAATGTGGCAGCTGCACGATGCAGCAGTGTCCTAACATTTTAAATCTGGGAAGCAGATATTTTATCATCCTTGTTTTATGGAGACCCAACAGATGTTGGCCCGGTTAGCATGCTGGGTTCCAAAAGTTAAAATACCATCATCTGATTCATTCGACACGCTATGAAAGGAAGACTAAATGTTGAACAAACTCGACTCCAATCTGAGAAGGCCTGATTATATATCTTACAGTATAGGAAAACAAATGAAAAGGTCCTGTTCATTTCTGTTTATTTCCTCATGTTTATTTAGACAAAAAAAATATGTGTGTTAGAGACATTATCAGACAGAAAACAAAATGTTTATGTCTCACATATGCAAGGTTTACATAAGCATTATTGTATTGTTGCTTAAACAATGCAGAAAATCCCCAAACACTTTGACTTGTGGACGTCATGGAGGAAGTTCTGGAAGAATGGAGGGAGGGTCAAAATGTGAACATGAAAAAAAGAGACAGAGAAAGGCAAAGAAAACACCAAGTTCTTTTTTTATTATTTTGGAAAAGAGGGAATTTTTTTAATGCTATGCATACATGGTATATATATATGTGGCTGTTTGGAAATGGATTTCAATACTTTGCTGAGGTAAATCAGAAATTTGTCAGTTGCAGGAATCTGCGGTGTGCCGCATTTACATCATTGCTCTGACGTTTCAACGGATTACTCATGTTGTGTGGGTTTGTGATCAAAACTCCAAACAAACAACCTGCTAAGGCAGCTGCTGAACACCATCGCAGCAGGAGTTTTATCACAATAGTTTCTCAAACCTGGCATGCTAATTTGAGATAAAGACAAAACTCTGTAAACACATTACCTTGGAAACAAGCCCTTGGCGAAGCCTTTTTTCTTTGCTGCAATGCTGATGTTAATTTTCCACCACTGCCTACAGGATTAGAAGTCATCAAAACGCAAGGAAGAGTTGTGAAACAGCACTCGCTGTTTTGAATCCAATTTCAACAATGTCTAATTTTTGAGAAGCATCGGCAGAGAGAAAATAATCAGCCTTTAGAGCTGGGTTTTGACTTGTTGCAGCAAAATCTAATGAAACATTAAAGATCTTTATTCTATTTAAGAAATAAAGAACAAACTGGTAGTATGTCCAGTACCGTAGCAGCTATAAACCCTGCAGTATTTACTTGAATAAAAACTTTCTATAAGCTCCCTCTGTTTCAGTCTCTACCTCCCCTGTTCATTTTCCCATAACTCACTCACTACTTGTCCTAACTCCCTCCATCCATCTTTCCCTTTAACCTCTCCTCCCAAACCCTGTCACCTTTGCCACACTCATTTTCCTGTTTCTCTCCAATTTTTTCACCCAAGTTTTATGGCCCTTTTTCTCGCTCTTTCCCGTCCCCTGCATCATCTCTTGCTCTCTCTCTCCTCCTCTGCCTCCATCCTTCTGTCTCTCCCTCGCTCTCCCTCTCTGACCCAGAGGGCCATGTTTCGCTGAAATCCAATCCTCTCTCTTTTTTAAACCTGCTGTTCCATTTCACTCCCATTTTGTCACACTGCAGTGCACACACAATACCCGCTCCTCCCTCATTTCAACTCCCTCACTGTCTCCACAAACACACGCCACACACATGCGCGCTCACACTTTCATACACTCACATTAATAGACATTTGCGCAACGGCATGAACAAAATCGAAAAAGAGGGCAGTGGAGAAAAAAAATATGTCTTAATTAAGCCATCAATCAAGTTTGATGCTTATGATTGGATTCATACACAAGCGCACACACACACACCTTCCAAATCTCACGGCCACCCTTGCAGCTCAGTGGCCATCCATCACAGCCTCACTAACTCCGTTCAACCACAACTCAGAACCAATCACACAGAGGTTAGGGACTAACTTGTGCATGGGTGTGCATATGTGTTTGAGAAAGCGAACTGACACTGAGGTGCTTCATGTCTGTAAAGCCCCTTTCAGCAGAGCTGTGGGAGAGGCAGAACACAGTGAACTGAGATCTGTATTGTTCACTGTCAAACAGTTCTGACTACCAATAGTATGTGAAGGCGAGTCAGCACCATTCTGAAACACTACACACAAACACACACATCTCTGTTAGTACTTTAGCGATGTTATTCTATAAACGACAGCAAGAATGGCATTTATTTTACCTTTATTTTGAATAAATAGGTCCAAAAGTACAGCAGGTAACAGAATAGCAATACAAAAGACATTTAGGCTTAAAACCTTTTGGAAAATGCAACACAAAATAAACGCAATTTTCTTGTTACCTTAAAAGCAGCAAGACTTACTGACAGTTTTAGTGGAGTAGTGTTTCCAAATAATATTGCGTGTATAGTTTATTAACAATATCACACTATTTCTTTCTGCTGTCCGGTGTATGAATGAAAAAATAACTGGCTCGCTTTTCATTCACCTTTTAGTGTTGTAACACAACCCGAAAGAAGATTAATTATTACTTCTTACTGTTTTCCTACACTCTGGTCCTCTCCCTTGTACTCTGTTATACAAATGATAGTGATTTAAAATGTTTGGTGTATGAGCTAATGTGCTTCATGGTAAAATTACAGTCTGTATCAGATCCTGCTTGTTTGTTGCCCTGGTCAGATATGCATTAAGGCCTACTGAGCTCAGAAAATCCCTTTTCATTGTAGTCTCTCTATGATTCTCGCCACAACAAGATGTTGTCCTATTACTGCTGTTTGAGAAAGAGAGCAGCTCCACACTGTATCCACTGGTTGGGGTTCGCTCCACAGGGCAGAGAGATGTGCGTGACCACCTTCACCCTCTCAGAACTGGTATAGAGAGGCAGCCAGATACTCTCCTCTGTTGCAGTGGAGTCAGCAACAGAGTTCTAGGATGAAGTGTAAATTTAGTGTGTGAGTGTATGTATGCAAAAATACTGCATATTCAAGGAGTTTCCATGCTAAACGATTAAATATTGACATCTCTCTGGTACCCGATAATAAATAAATAAATGAACAAACAAATAAATAAATAAATACAAGCATTCTGCCACTGCAAGGTAACCAATTAGATAAAACATGGAAGGCCTCAGTCATTGGTCAGTGAACCCCTGGCAACCTCCGGTCGCTAGGGAAAAATGTAAATTCCCAGACCAGTTGGCGAGTGGTTGCTGGAGGTTGTTGGCTGCTGCTAGGTGAAATCGGACGCAAAGAAGGTGCTGCACTAAAAGCTTGCAACAGTGTTTGCAGACAGGTCGGCATCTTCCATGCAAACTATGTGCAACCACAGTAAGAGAGACCAAAGCAATTGCAAGGAGCTTTTTGGTGTAGCCTCTTTGCAACCAATCTCACCAACCACTTGCCAACCAGTCGAAAGGTCTCAAGGCTTGTGTGTAGAGCCCAATTGATACAGAATTTTTAAGACCAATGCCGATATTTGGTGATTTAAAAATCTGACATACGGGTCGATATTTTTTTTCTTTCAGACACACAAAGCATAAACAGATTCCCTAACATTTTTTATGTGTAGTTACTTATGAATCCTTACTAAGATAACTGACAATCCAGTTTAAATAAAAACTTGTCTCAATGTCACTACAAGTCGAGAATTTCTTGTTTACACTCTGCTCGGATCAGCTGATTGTTGTGTTTGTTTCTCCTGTCTCCTCTTTACTTTTTCAGGTTTTATATATCAGCTGTTACATATCGGCAAATAGCGAATATCAGCCTGCTCATATATTGGTTGGGCTCTACCTGTGTGACTGAAGCCTAAACAGCAAAAAATCTCAAATCTGCATAAACCCCAAAGCTGTTCTTTAGACCTTTGCTTGTTGGTGCAATTTTGATAAAAATCTGAATTTCCAACATAATACAACATCCTGGGATCAAAGAACAATCACTTCATTATTTATTATCCAATTAACATAAAATTACCTGGCAAATATTATGATAATTATTTAATCATTTGTGTCACTTTTCAAATAAAATTGCAAACAACTGCTGCCAAAACCATAAACATAAAAATGTCCTGCTTTTTGTCCATTTCTTTAGCTTAAATTGGATATTTTTGGGTTTGGAAAAGACAACAACATTTCTCTGGGCTTTGGAAATTTTTGATGTGCATCTTGAACAAAACATTTAAGAAAATAAGTGTCAGGTGCTACACAGTATGGTGCTCTTTTAAAAAACAAATACATACCTGTGGAACCCAGGCCATGTAGCATGGTGGGACAGCTGACACACTGGGAGAATCATGTTGGTTCTCACAAAGATGGACACCATCAAAACTACAACCCTCCAACTGGAGACCTCCAATCTACAAAGAAAATGCAAAAGATAAGGTGAGGAACAGAAACAGACACGTGAAAACAGAACAAAGGGAGATCAGCGACTCTGTAACTGAAATGTAGAACACTGGTGGGAGCCCTTACCAGATTAACTAGCATGCTACATAGTACATGAAAGAGACATCAAGTGAATTCAGTCCAGTGACTCGGGGATTTTCCACAGTAGGACAGACAATAAAGGGAACTCTGGCGTCAAATCAGACATACACAGACAACTACTAAATCACCATAATCTGGGCAAGAAAAACCAAAAGAGTAAGCAAGACACAAATCCAGAAAATGCTTCATTGTGTGTGTGTGTCTGTGTGTGTAAGAGAGCTCATTGCTTCACAACAATTATATCCTTTCACTTTCTCTGTCAGATGTCTGAGTGTTTTCCCCTTCCCTCCCTGCAGCTGCAGCCTCTTTGTCAGCACCAACACCCTTTCCTTCTCTCTTTGTGTATTTTAACTAAGAGCATGTCAAACTGTGCCAATTTTTATTGGCATGAGAGTAATGAAACTATTGCCTTATATTAAAGACAGTTATATCACCCTGAAATCAGAGCATAAAATGAATAACTGATGACTGAGGGGAGTGCTGCACAGTTTGTATAATTCTAGTCCTTTCTGACCAAACAATGTATCAAAATGCACCAGAGACCTGAGCTGACTGCTGTCAAAGGCAGCAGCCTTGTCCCTAATAAAGGGTTTACTCACACGAGAGGACCCTTACTGTGGCTGAGCACATTTCCAAATGTCCAGTTTAGTTTAAATGGTAAATAGACTGATTCTTATATAGCGCTTTTCTACTCTCCCAGAGCACTCAAAGTGCTTTAGTTTAGTCGAGTGATGCCTGTGTACCCTTCTGAAAGAGTTGGGCTTTGGCATGATGGCTAATTCTTTGCTTTTCTTCCCTCAATCTCTCTTTTTTCTTCAGTCTTGTAGCCCCTGCCTTGTTATCTGCATCTGCAATCTATTTTTGCTGTCTTCTCTTCCATTAATTATCACTCAGCCAGAGTCTGCCTTGTTTATAGCACCAGTATTCTTCTGCAGATGGAAGAGAGGATCTGATGTTTGCATGCATGAGCAGTAGGCTGTTGTATGCGTGATATGGTTTTACCTTTACTTGTAGTTTTGCTTGTGCAATTGGACTCTTCCATGATGAAACAAACACCAAACTATCCATAGAGCAGGCCATGGTCCTAAAACAAACAAAATGAATATATGTATTTTTCAACACTGGTATGCCTGCTTATTCTATCTCTCATAAACCCACAGGTGTCCGGTGTGCGTGTGTGTGTGTGTGTGTGTGTGTGTGTGTGTGTTTGTGTGTGTGTGTGTGTGTTACCTGGCAGTTTCCTGTCTCAAAGCGTTGAGAAAGGTATCAGGGTGAAATAGCTCAGATAGATCTAGGATGTCTGAAATGAGAGCTTGTCTACTTGCACGTTCCACCCAACTCTGTATGCAAAGTAGACAAACATAAACAGAGAGACACAGAGATACAAAGATTAATGATCCAAATACTTAGCAAATAACAAATAAAGACTCAAAGATAACACATAATTCAGGCATAAAATCAGTTTCACACAGGCGTCGGGGAGCGAATAGAGAGAATACGCCTGAGAATGCACATAGTTTTATGTTACGTGGAAGTATGACACAGATTTGAATTCTTAAAAATTTGATCCAAATATTTTTTATTTTTTTTGCTGTGTACCAAAGCTTATTCTAGTTACAGTTATGCTGGAGAGGTTGAAAAAAAAAAACCCCAAATGCACTAACCACTGCAGCTGTTTTTCTAAATAGGGGCTCAGATGTAATTGGACAATTAATTATAAAGCTGTTTCATGGCCAAGTGTGGGCTACATTGTGTTTCTTCATTCTTTCTTCATAAATTGGGCAGGTCAAAGGTCTGGATATAATCCTAAGAGTGGCATTTGCATTTGGAAGCTGTTCCTGTTAATCCACAATATGCAGTCAAAGGAGCACTCATTGCAGGAGAAACAGGCCATCCTTAGGCTGCACAAACTAAACAAATCCGACAGAGAGGTAGTGGGGACATTAGGAGTGGTCAGATCAAGAATTGAGTGCATTTGGGTGACACTGGTAAGCTCTGCAACATAAAAAGGTTTAGACATCAACTGAAGATAACAGTGGCAGACAACATGAAAAAAACCTTTAGAACATTTAGCTAAGTGGACGGACACTCTTCAGGAGTGGACATATCATTATCCTAGTCTACCATAAAGAGGAGATGTCACGAGATTCATTACAAAGATGCAAACCAGTGATCAACCTCAAAAACAGAAAGAACAGATTAGACTTTGCCAAAAACATCTAAGAAAAAATAAACGAGTTCTGGAATATCATTATCATGACAATAACATCAACCCATAGCACACTGACTGGAAGAAAAAAGCACAAAGAAGTGTTTGAACAGCATAACTACACCACATCACTGTAACATGGCGTAGGCACTGCAATGCATGGACTAGTAGCATTTGTTTTTAATCAGTGATATAAAAGAAAGCAATAGCAGGCGAAAAACAGCAAAGTTCAGCACTTTGAAATACAGCGCTGTGAAAAAGTATTTGTCCCCTTCCTGATTTTTTTCTTTGCACATTTATCACACATTTTTGTGTTTGTGATAACCGGCAATGAGTCTTTCACATCGCTGTGGAGAAATTTTGGCCCACTCTTCTTGCAGAATTGTTTTAATTCAGCCACATTGGAGGGTTTTCAAACATGAACAGCCTGTTTAAGGTCATGCCAAAGCATTTCAATTGAATTTAAGTCCAGACTTTGACTAGGCCACTCCAAAACCTTCATTTTGTTTTATTTAGCCATTAAGAGATGGACTTGCTAGTGTGTTTCCGATCTTTGTCCTGTGGCATAACCCAAGTCCTCTTGAGCTTCAGGGCATGAACTGATGGCCAGGCATTCTCATTCAGGATTTTCTGGTAGAGAGCAGAATTCATGGTTTCATCAATTACAGCAAGTCGTCCTAAAGCAGCAAAGCAGCTCCAGACCATCACACTACCACCACCATGTTTGACTGTTGGTATGATGTTTTGGTTTTTTTATGAAATACTGTGTTAGTTTTATGCCAGATGTAACAGGATCCATCCCTTCAAAAAGTTCAACTTTTGTCTCATCAGTCCACAGAACATTTTCCCAAAAGTCTTGAGGATCATCAAGATGTTTTTCACACAGGGCTAGTTAGGTTTGGATAGCTTTTTTTCCCTTAATAAATTAAATCATCATTTAAAAACTGCCTTTTGTAATTAATTGGGTTATCTTTGTCTAACATTAAAATTTGTTTGACGATCTGAGACAAAGGAGTGACAAATATGCAAAAAACTAAGAAATCAGGAAGGGGGGCAAATGCTTTTTCATGGGGCGGTACAAACGGATCCAAAACGTACTGTGAAAGCAATCCATCAGGTTTTGAAAGGTAAAGTAGTGGAATATTCTGCAGAGTTAATCACCTGGTCTAAATCGATCGCCTGGTGATCGAGTTGTATTTCAGTTGCTGAAGACAGAACAAAACAAAAGGCAGAAAAACCCAAAGACAAACAACGGAAGACAGCAGCAGTAAAGGCAAAGCATTTCACAAGGAGGAAACCCATTCATTGGGGATGTCCATGAGTACCACATTTCAGGTGGTTATTTCCAGTTTATAAAGTATTTATTAATATGTTAATTTGTCCAATTACATGTGAGCCCCTGAAAACAGCAAACTGTTTAGAAAAATGGCTGCAATTCAAATACAATTAATATTTTTGTTCAAACCTTTAAAGCTGAAAGTTTGTGATTTAAACTCATATTCATCACATAAGTGTAACTTGACTATACTTTGGTGAACAGCTATAATAACAAACAATTATGTCGCTGTCAAAATTACATGGACCCAGCAGTGTATTTTTCAGTGGAATTATTTCTAAATTGGACAGATTAATTTTTGTTCCAGTTATTGTGTATTTGTAAATTGAAGCTAAAAGGGTTAAAAAGGGAAATAATAAAATACACAGCCTAATGTGGCTAATAGACCATTTAATGTCTCCTCACCTTTTTATCACCACATCAACAAGCTGATAAAACTCGAACCCCAATTACTTACTAATGGGAACATAATACACATACAGACACACACCCACACATCTTACAATGCCCAACACCATTGTATGAGAGCATGGACAGGACCAGTGGTGTACATTTACTCAAGTACTTCTCTGAAGTACAGTTTTAATGTACTTGATTTAAGTATTTCTCTGTTATGCTATTTCTATTTCTACCCTTCTCTTTGCAAAACAGTAATTAAATACAAAACAATGTTTAAACTCCCATGTAGCGCTACCTTCCCCAAAATATATCTGTACAAGGGCTGTACATGAGACTGAAAACCATGCAGAATATTTTCTGTAGCAACTGTATTTACGATCATTAAGATTTGCCACTCCATTTAAAAAAATCCTGGAAACACCCCAGAAACTTGGATTTGTGCAAAAACAGTAAAATAAAACAAATGTTTAACCCAGATAAAGGCAGTGATGTTAAACATAATTCTGTGTGTAATTCTGCGCAGATGGACTTGGAGCTTTGTTAGCCTCGTCCAATATGTTGACGCAGTCTGTTATATTCAGCAACATCTGCTTTGATTAGATGTCAGCCTTCTATTGTGTCACCAGAAAAAACAAAAAAACAACAATTAAATTGTGTCACAAGCACAGCAATGCAAGCACAACTAATCGAAAGGTTGGTGGTTCGATCCCAGTTTGCTCCAGTCTGCATGCCAAAGTATCCTTGGCCAAGATACTGAACCCCAATTTGCTCTCCAATTAATGTGTGTGAATGTTAGAAAGAAAAACACTCATACACCAAAAAAAAGTGCTTGTGTGAATGAGGCAAGTTGTATAAAGCACTTTGAGTGCTCAAGTAGAGTAGAGCTATATAAGAACCAGTCCATTTACCAAAAATACTTTACTCCTAGGAAATGCTGCAGAGCACAACTGATTTCACTGTGCTTTTAAACTTTACAAATCTAAGTGATTATTTAAGCCCGGATGGCTGCAGTGGTAAGATTTAATGTCAACTGAAGAAAAATGCTGACAAATGGAGGCAGAATGAGCAAACATCTTATCTCTCCAATAGAGATCCAATCTCTTTTATTAATAGATTCACTTTTACCACAGAATCAGTCTGCACTGGCTTTAGAGATAAACTGAGATGAGCTTCATGTCAAGAAGAAATATGCATAAATCCTAGCTCACAGTTACATTCACACGGGCACATACTTGCAGCCGGGTGCATGTGGGCACACATGATCAAAGGAAGGCATGCACCAAGAAAGATTTTGGGGCATTAATAATAAAGTGAGCCAAGTTGTGCTGATGTTGCTCATACCATTTGTGCGCATATATGTGTGTGAGCATTTGAGTGTTGTCAAGGTCGTCCTGTTTGTCTGGGTGCACTGCTGTGCTGTTGGCTTTTCATTCTTCAGCAGCTCCACGTGGCTATAGCTCTGGAAGACTCCGCCTTTATTACGCTGATTAGCTAATAGAATACAGACATGCTGCAAACAGAGATATCACTCAGTATTGATGGGCAGAAACAGACAGTTAAGGACAGCACAGCCTCTAGACAGACACATACTAAGACAGATGGAGTGCAGGTAGACAGGGAGGCTAGCAGACAGAGTGAAAACAAAAAACAAAAAGCGAGTATCAGGCAGACATACACACACACAGATGGGTAGGCAGGCAGGCCAGCAGACAGACAGACAGAGGCAGGGAGGCTCGCCCACGCAGATAATGAAATGCATCCACACAGAAACACACACAGAAATAATTTCTGAACGTGAGGGTGTATGTGTGCATTCTAGTCTGCAAGAACATACTGAAGTAGGCATACAGTCAGACACAGTTGAGAGGAGATCGAGAGGAATTTTCACCAGAACCCTTATTTCCTGGCACCAACCTAAGGCTGACACTTCCCAGAACCTCCTGCCTTTATAGAATAATCCCCTTTTATTTATGTACCACTATTGAAAACAACATTAGAATTTTTCTGGCACCGTTTTAATAAACACATTGCCTAGACTACCCTGTATGTCATGACGTTGAAGTACCACAAATTCAGCTAAATGACTCTTGTCTTTTTGGGATACGTTTATAAAATGTGGGATTCCAATTCATAGTTTATGATATCTGAAATGCGAGGTCCTTTTTAAATCATTTGGAATGAAAAAAAAAAAAAAAAAAATTAATATTTTTAAAAAAAAAAAAAAAAAACCTTTTTTATATT
>VUQS01067394.1:0-11359 GCA_015108495.1 Heterochromis multidens | reverse complement strand
CCCTGAACCAAAACAGCTACCACAGCATTCTGCAGCGCCATGCAATACCCTCTGGTATGCACCTAGTTGGTCAGGGGTTCATCCTACAGCAAGATAATGACCCAAAACATAAGTCCAAGCTATGCCAGAACTACCTCAGGAAAAAAGAACAAGATGGTAAGCTTGAAAACATGGAGTGACCAGCACAGTCTCCAGACTTAAACCCCATCGAGCTGGTTTGAGATGAACTGGACAGAAGAGTGAAAGCAAAGCAACCTACAAGTGCCACACATTTATCGGAACTTCTGTAAGAGATATGGGAAGAACTTTCTGAAGAATATTTTATTTCTATTGTAGAAAGAATGCCACGAGTGTGTTCAGCTGTTATATCTGCCAAAGGTGGCTACTTTGATGAGTCAAAGGTTTAGAATACATTTTGGTCTATAAATTGATTCCATGATTTCTTTTTTAACTCCAATTGCTTATTTGTACTATGCTTTCATTTCAGAGTGCAATGAGACATTAAACTGCATAATTTTCAATAAAAAATTGGAAAAACTGGGGTGTTCTAAAACTTTTGACCGGTAGTGTATATTCATTTTATACCAAGCACATTTTCCTTAATGATACATTTGAGTGTATACATGCATACACACACACACACACACAAGGAATATTTCAGAGGGACTAAAGGTAACAGGTCATCCATCCTGTTTACATGAATAAAATGATTTTGGTATAAAGGGGGGGGAAAGCGCAACACAACATGCACACTAGACATGCAGTGACAACCTGAATGAGCGAAGCATATTGTGAAAACAAGACTAAGTGCAGGCTGTACTGATCAAATGAGAACAAGCAGCAAGGAAGAAAATAATGTGCTGAAACAATCCCAGGCCGATCGGCACGGCAGGATAGATTTCAGCCTTTGAAGCTGCCCTTGTTGGCTTAAATAATTACAGCTAATTGCTGTCAGATGTAAAGGCAAATGAAGCATTTGCTTAAACAGAAGAGGGAGTGCTGACGGTGACCGCATGTGGTCAAGACTTATATCGGATTCTCCCATTTGCCATTGCTAAAGAGAATTCACTTTCAGCAAATTAGGCTAATTTGTTAAGCTGTCTATTTACAACTCACTCACTGTAAGAAAAAGAAAAAACACAAACAGCAAACTGCATTCATACAAGAAAACATACCTGAACATTACACTTCAATAAAGAAACAGTATCAGATACTTCAAAGAAAACTTTGTAAAATGTAAGCAATATAAAGGTAATCAAAAAAGCTGATGTCCAAGATTATTACTGTGACCACTGAAGCCATTTTAATTGATCAGTATTTAAAGTGACAAACTCGCTCGATTCATGTTTTTACACTCTACTGCAAAGGATTATGCTCCATGTTTGTTCGATAACAGTATGGTGGATGAAAATCAACTTTTAGCTCACAGTGGTATTGTTGCCTCACTGCTGCAATGCCTAAACTAAAATGCATTGGTCCAGAAGTGTGTTTATTTGGGTTTTTCTTTCAGTAACATGATGGGACTGCAGCTGGGCTCCACGTTTAGTTGAGAGGATGTGGACAATATGCACTCTGGTGACATATTCCCAACAATCAGTCAGAACAACAGTTAGATCGTGTTTAAATTCATTGACCCTGCTCCTTTAGACAGATAAGGTTTCAGGCTAAATTTCTAGCTGGAGAAGTCAATGATCTCACAAGGTCACAGTGTCTTGTAAAAAACAACCAAAACCAAAACCAAAGAAAACCAAAAAAAAAACCAATGGTGTTTGGTTATATAGCTCTGAATAGAAGTCTAAAGTGACTAAATAAAAATGGATCAAAAAGTGAAATACAAGCACATCACATTTACTGACATTAAATGAAACACGTGAACAAATAAACAATTCGTTTTTTAATTAAGTGGACGTAACGATTCTCTTCTGATATTTTTGTTTGTACTTACGCTTGGATTTCTTGTCAGCCTTGGCTGAGAATTCATGCAATTGTTTATACAATATACAAGAAAATGAAGAGAAGCAAGCAGTATCTTGATACAGGTGAAATAGAAGAAACACTGAGAAACAAGCATGGTGTAATTCTCCTTGGATTTTGATTTGAGGATTGGGCTGGGGCAAAAAAAAGCTCCATCAAGCACCTACAGCAATTCCTGTTTTTTTTTTTTTTTTCTTAATGCACTCTAACACACAGATCAGCTGGCAACATTACAAAAGCATATCTGTGGGCAAGAGATCACCATGTCTGATGCATCATCAACACAAACATATGTAAGAGCATTAAAAAAAATCCCACATGGCAAATCTCAGCTAGAAGGGAAAAAAAACATACGGTGCCAAGTATGTAACCAGACTCAGCAGACAATTACAACACTGGCATTCTCTGAAGCCTTCTCTTGTTTTCAACAAACTAAACTGTACAGCTTGCCACATGGTGACAGAAAATGAGTTTGAAAACTGAACCTGGGAAAAGTGAAGCCATGGAATCATTTGAAAGCTCCAGTCAAAGCTTTTAAAAGAGAAACTAAGGGTCTTGAGAGCTGAAAAAAGGATTATGAAGAGGTGCTAGCAGCAAATGAGTGGCATTCATGACCAAGAGATGGCAGCATATTATGACACCTATTGAAGTATATTCTGAAGAGAGCCATGGTAGGACTATCACTAGGACTTTATTATTACCTGGATTGAGTACGGTTTGAATAGGGATCCAAACTGTCAAACTGCATTGGTATTCTTGCCAATAAATATCATTTTTTACAATGTGCTTTAAAGGAATACTTTGTAAAATAAAATGGCTTACAACCTTCCAAAATGAACTAAAGTTATCAACATAATGGGAAGTAACAACCGCTGTGACGTTATGGTCAGGATGCCTTTGTACAGTGTAGCAGACAAATTCCAGATTCCTGATAAAAGGTCCAGTCTATATTTTGGTGTAATACCAATTTGTGCCATGAGATGATGTAGCAAGTCAGTGCAGCCTTGAGTCTGCCCTTAGCCCAATAGGAGAAGAAGATGAAATTCCAATGGAAAAATAAATGACTTATCACCACCAATACCAACTCCCATACTCGCTGTGACAAGGAGGGTGGGGGGCACTCTTTCACTACATTAACATAGCACTAACCACTCGTTATGATGCTGCATCTGTTCATCACAACAGATGAACAGATGCAGGTAGCTCCTCTCCACATCTGAGTAAAAACAATGAGTGAGAGAAAAAGAGAGGACAGTGTGCTTCACCTTCCAGCATGAGGAGAAAGGTTATACCAGCCAGAGAGGACTGAGTCACAGTTAACTGTGTTCACCTACAGGAGTGGATGATTAACTCTACTGTAATTAGTCATTACTACCTAGGGAGACAGATAGCCAAAACAGGTAAAAGGGCTTTTCCTGTTATTATAGCTATTCTTCTTTTATAGTAATTTTGTTTACTTACCATGGCTAATGGTAGTGGACTTATAAGATCATTTTGCTCAAGAGTTATTATTAGGTTATATTATTAGGTTGTGCCTGTTAAAACAAAATCCCTGTTGCGTAGGCTCAGCTGGAGTCAACTTAAAATAATAATACAATAGCTGTATGTGATCAGCATGTTATAGCTATCTGTCAAACTGTTACCTGGAGGTTCTCAGACAATCTATAAATCAATTTCCTCGACCCCTTTGCGTTGGAGAATAGAGAGAATGTTTTGCTGTCATATTCATACCAATTTAGAATCACCAGTTAACGTAACAAACACATCTTCTTAAACTGTAGAAGAACGCACAAACTCCACAGAAAGGCTGACCAGGAAGTTTGAACCCAGAACCTTGCTGCAAGTAACGAAACACTGCTAAGCACTACACCATCCTGATCTCATCCCATTTTGTCTTTTACTACCAGGTTAGCTACACTAACATGTTCTCATAAAAGAAAAGAAAAGCTTTCTTGGTTTTGTTCTCACTGCACTTTCTCCTAGCTGGAGGCTCTTGGATCTCAGTGCCCTGAGAGAGATAGCACTCAATGCTGAAATAAGCATCTCCATCAACGCTGCCTTATTTTCCAAAAATGCCAAAGTATAAACAACAAAACAAACTAACAGACAAACGGTGAAGTCTTTGTGGTAAGGATGCAAAATATCAAACATTATGTATGTGAAAAATATCAGGCCTCTATAAAGGAAATGAAGATATATTTATCAGGGTTTTACACAGCATTTCTAATTGTATTTGTATAGTACCACTGTTTTTAACAGACCGGTGACAGAAAAACATGATTGGGATTTTACTGAAGAACGCAACGTAACGCAGCTGAGCATACACAAAAGATATCACAAAGTGAATTAAAAACACAATGAATTCAGAGCAACACAAAAACATGGTCACAACAAAAACAAGGGCTCAGAAATATCCACTTTAACACAAGATTAATGACTTCATATCTTTACTCATATACACACTATAGAGAACATGAACAGCCTCATGAAAAGAGTGTACAGGGTACAGTTCTTACTTATGTCCTCTAAGACCTTTACCAAGCCCATTTGTTGTCCATTGTTTTAAAAAAATGTTTTTTGTGCACACTGGAGCCAGAGCAACCACCACTAAAGGAAAAACAACCTCTCCTGGGATTTGGAGAGAAGGGAAACCGAAATGCTTGATTTCACTCAAGCTGTGTCTTTGCAGCAGCATCTCCCTCGCCCTCTTATTTCTCTCTTTTCCCCTCCACCTCTATGATTCACAGCAGAAAATTGACTCAGGCGGGGAGTGTATAGCGGGTGATGCTGAAGCCTTCCTGTCCTCAGTGCGCTTCTCTCCCGCCCGCTGCCAACAACCGACTGCTGTCAGGCACTGAAGCTCTGGTTTTTAGAAAGAAACTTAAAGCAATCAGCTTAATTAGCATCTTTTGTTTTTTAACCAGAAAATCAATATTTAGTTAATGGCATCTGAACAAAAGAGGCACTGTCTACAGGCTGGGGAGCCCATAGAGGGAGAACAGGGCAAACAGTTAGATTTATCCAGCAATGTTAGGCTTTCCGTTTGTCTAGTGTGCTAGAGTATGAGTTAACCTCCACACTCTTTTGGTTAACCTCTTTGCATTCCCTGGTATCATTCCTTAGCTCTCCAGACCAATGATGTGATGTTTCTTTTGGGATGTCGCGGCTTCAGACAGAATGGTGCAGGTTGCTTAGCAACTGGGTACAGAAAGAAGATCATTAAATTGCACTGATGCTCACTCAGTTTTTTTGTTATGTATCTGAAAACCTGTTGCCCAACCCACATTTAATAGGAATCTTTCCTCAGATGAACTCTAATGTCTCAAATGTGCTATGCAGCCTCAACATGATAGCGATCCCATGAGTAACCAAAAATCATAAAAAAAAAACCCTCGAGCAAATATAATTAAAATATAAAGGATTCACAAAGTCAATATGACCTGGCAAATCTTGCATAAGAATGAAAAGCATGAAAAAAATCAACTAATCAATTAACAAAGGACTCAATTTAATATTTAGGAAAAGAAAAATTAAAGGGATATTAGTACCTTCATCAGTATCCAAAATGCTACATGTCACAAGTCTTTAAGTAATTTCATGAAAACTGTCACTTTAATGTGCTATATTCTCTTAGGATGGAAATTGTGCTGTCTTGTTCTTGCCATATGGAACCTGCATTGCACAAACACAGCTTACCTCATCTCAGTGAATATTAAGTTAAATCAATGGAGCACACTGAGCAGAGCTCTATTTCCTGCCTCTATGAAGACTGAGCAGAGACTGCTGTTCACCAGAGAGCCGACACCTGCACTATTTATAGCCCGTGGACATTAAAGCTAACAGTGTAATACGAGACTGCAGACTTGGCCTTCCACTGGTAATTAGAAACCCAGTGAAAGCTCATGATCTTCACAATAGATGATAAGACAGTACCAGAAGAGACACGGTGGAGATGAGTCAAAATACATTTCCAGAGCTCTTCAACTGGTTTTATTTTGCAGATCTTTCATGCAGTTGTAACAGGATTATTCAAGTGAAATCAAGGAACCTTTTTGGATTTTGAGCTGGTGCAATACTGAAGCTGCTCACAACAGCGGCGGAAGTGACAGAAACCAAAACATGTGAAGGACTGCACTGAGATACATTTAAAAGAAGCGGAGGATTCATCTGTATTTCGAGGGAGAAAAAGATGCAAAGTAATCTTGTTTTAATTGCGTGATTTATATAATACTGTCGATACATGTTTGCTATTAGCTGTTTACTATTAACATGTCACTTTCGCAGCTGGTCTGTCATGTTATTATTGCCTCAAAAACACTTCCGTTGTGCTTTGTGAGTTTTTTTGTGAGCTTCTGAGGCGTTTTTTTCTGTTTCCATTGTGTTTTATTCAACTTCCGTTTTATTTTGTGTGCTTTTGCAGCGTTTTTCTATTTGCTGGTGTTTTCTTAATTTGCAGTGCGTTTGACCTCTCAGGGCCACCATATTTTAAGGCTACATACATTAACATTAAATAATGACATGGCTTGTAAAGTTTAAGTACTTTATCATTGTGCTTTCTGATCAATAAACTTTATCACCCTTTCCTCTCCCATGCAAAACTTGATAATTAATTCAATGTCTGCACATTACTGACAGAATACATATATAATCACAGTATATTCTGTGATACAGAACCACAACTACGACTACACAAATGTATAGCAGGAGATATGGGTTAGTGTTGAGTTCCATGAAATGAGCTGAATCAAGCTGAAGACTGGCTTACAGGAGTATACGGTTTCTATACTGAATGTGAATAATGCAATTGAAAAATGAGACACGGGAAAGGATCAAATCTGTCTTTTTTAGATGAATGGGATAAGAGGCATGGCGCAGGCTTGATGGTGACACAACATCATGTCTGCTGTGAGCAGGAGGTCAGTTCATTACACAGAGTTTTCATGCCTTTCATACAATCAAGGGCTGATTTGAGAGCTCAGGATAGAAGAAAGTTCCACTGTTAAGTAAAAACGTGAAAGTTGTTTTAAAAATCTTCTTTTAGGTTTTTTTTTATACTCTATAACATCTGACAAGGTCATGCATTGATATCTATGGTTAAATATACTACATAACTGTCAGTACTAATAGTGACGTCCTTGGCAATCAGCTAGTTTAGTACACAGCCTATCAAGTGTACTTGAACACACATGCAGAGAAATCTGTTTTGTTTTGTTTAATTGATTCAATAAACAAACTTGAGGCATTTAGGCATTTTGATTTTCACCCTACTATTCTTCTTATGCCTCATCTTTTCTTAACAGTTGTATAAAATGTACAGAATATATGCAAATTTCCATTTCTGTATCACAAACTACATAGTGAAGAATCAGACTTCCAACAATCTAATTACATTCAAATCAATCAAACTTTGAAAATATAATAAACTGACATCGTGACAAAGATTTAATGAAAATATTTATTTTAGCACCTGTCTGACTATGAGCCAGATGTAGAAGGAGCAGTTTAAAGCTGTGAAGGCACAGAGGGATTTACGAACAAGCAATTAAAACATTTATTGCCAACATCTGGTGATCCAAGACTGATAATTTGTGTTGAGGGTGCACTGGAGTCATTAAGAGAGTGCTTGAATAAGTTTGCAGCTCAACTACAGTGACTTTGTTTCCACTTTAACTGAGAAGTTCTTAAACCCATGAACTCAAGTTTTGGTCCAACACTGTTAGAAAAAGAGCTATTGGCCACCGATGGTATTCCCTACACATCCCACTCAAGAGCAACACAGGCATCTGAAGCGAAAGCCAGCACAGAAAAAATATGCAAGCAACAATTACTGCTTCATCCCTGGCAGCTCCAAGCTGAGAGCTACAATAAAATGCCAAGCTCAACGTGAAATCTCTGCTTTGTTTCACTTCAACTCAAAGGTTAGCTACATAATACTTGATTTCAAAAGGAGAAATTCAACTAGAAATAGGATGCCACGCTGCTGATTCACACTCAAAGGAATTATCAGCCATTAGTCTGACCTATTGATCTCTTTTTATTAGCAGATGCTCTGAGCTGCATTACAACCTTCTCAGTCTCACAGAAACAAAGAGCTTAGCACCCACATGGGAACGACATTATTTTAAGACCCTTCTGAGCTGTTGAAGGAATTATTAACAGTATTCTTATATAAACTTAGCACTGAAAGTAAGAAAATGTGTGTTTGGTTGATTATCTCTTTGTTGTAACGATGCTTCTTGGCAATAAATCTTATACTGTTGGAAAGCCTGTTTATTTCCCTTTAAATGGTGCCACATTTGTAAGAAAAATGCATTTGTGGGTTGAGCAGCAGAGTTTAGTATGTGGGTTGCATCCATGAAAAACTTGTCAAATCTGGTCTGGGACCAAACTCTATCCACCAAGAAAATCTTCTCTGCCAATGCCAAACAGCTTATTCTGCTATTGACTCTTGTTTGGTGTTGTTTATTAGATTGGATGATTGAAGTCTGAAGAAACAAGACATTTTGGCAATTTAATATTTGATTCATTTAACAAACAGGGGCCTCAGTAGCATGTGGAAGAACCATACACAGCCACAACAGCCTGGCACCGCCTCCTTTCTTCTTCAACCAGCATTTGTCACAAGTCAGCCAATGTAGTTGTGTTGGTCACTCTGGCACCAACAGCACACCCAAGCTAATCTCACTAGTGTTCAGTGGGGTTGAGGTCAGGACTGCAGGCAGGCCATTCCGTCCTCTCCACTCCCAAATTCTGGAGGTAGTCTCTGATAAACCCCGCTCTGTGGGGGCGAGCGTTGTCATCTTGCTGGATTGAGTTCAGTCCCAGACCAGATTTGGAAAGTTTTTCGTGGGCGCAACCCACATACTCAACTCTGCTGCTCAACCCACAAATGCATTTTCCTTACAAATGTGGCACCATTTAAGGGGAAATAAACAGGCTTTCCAACAGTATAAGATTTATTGCCAAGAAGCATTGCTACAACAAAGAAATAATCCACCAAACACAAATGTCCTTATTTTTTGTGCTAAATTTACATGTTATATTAAGATGTGTTCAGCTACTCCATTTTGCTGTATTAGACATTTAACACCACTGGATATTGCACTAGAACACCAACATCTCAGATCAAAACTAAGGGGCAAATCAAAGCAAATCCAGTCACCCAGTCATCAGCCCAGGTTACTGATATAAAACAGTATAAATGCCTGTGATATGCTACAGTAAGCCCTCCTTTTGCCTTATCAGCTTTTCTATTTTTGTTCATTATTCATGTTAGAGAAATCTGAATTAATCTCAGACAAGACATGTACTGCGTGAGGTGACAAATTAAACAGCTCACACTGTACATTTGCAGAGCTTAAATGTAATTACGATTGCTAAGGAAAAATAACTGGTTGCAATTAAGTGATACTTCATAGATGGTAAAGGAAAAAGTCAATGCGGTAAAATTAAAATTTTCAGATATAATTATCAGGCAAATTACATTTCCATTTTTGCTTGTATAATTATACTATGCATGTTACCCTGTTATACAAAATACAGTAGCAACAAGTTACCTCAACACTGATGCATGTTGAGCATGATTTCTTGGAAAACTTTAGCTCAAAGGGTCCTTTGTATCTATTATAAAATACAGATGTAGAATGTTGTATAATTAAACTAAGAAAACACAGCCTCACTCTTATCATCTTTTCTTTGGGGTCTAGGACAGTTCAACCCTGGTTTAAAGAACTGTGCAGTATATTTAAAGGGAAAGAAATTCTACACTCTGTTAGGCTTGTATGTGATCGAAAATTGTTTAAAAATTCTCACAAGAGCAATGTTTCGATCTATATTTCCTCTCCAGGCATGTACCTTTTCAAAGAATTGCATTAACCATTTATATATAGTATAAAGACTTCACCCACCTTCAGCAAATCTGTTCTGTTCTTTCACACTGATGTCAGAAAATGAAGCAATAAAATGTTGAGCACATTTAGAAGACCTGCGTTTTGTGGGCTCTTGGACAACTGAAATTCTCAATGCCTGCACAGTTCAGTGGCAAGTAATTAACACTATAATAATAGGTGTCATTTCTGTTTCTCCATTAAAAACACAAGATACTGTATCATAAGTCAAGTGCATTTCAACTATGACTTAACATGTGCTGCATATTACAGCTGAGGTGTATGCAGTGAGGAATAAACAAACAGCAGGGCCAGTCAAAGTGAATGGCATGGCAATCCATTTTCAGGCCACTGAGAACTAATTACTTCGCAGCAGAGAAAAGAAAATGGAGTGAGGCTCTTCCATGGCCTTACAAGAACATTTTCAGCCTTCAACGTTCTCTATCTTTATATATCTGCCTGATTTCACTCCTTTATTATACAGTCCAAC
Source organism: Heterochromis multidens (assembly GCA_015108495.1). Taxonomy (NCBI): domain Eukaryota; kingdom Metazoa; phylum Chordata; class Actinopteri; order Cichliformes; family Cichlidae; genus Heterochromis; species Heterochromis multidens. Next base: position 1,009 of record VUQS01067394.1, on the reverse strand, counting down.
TCTTCTAAAAGACAACGAAGCCTATTCACTGACCAACTGCTAGCAAAACACAGGTAGAGTAGAAACACACAAGAAAAGATTTTTTTCCTTTTAGATGATGAAAGCTTGTATTGCTTGTGTGTTTACATCAGGGTATTAATTTGTCCAGTACCTAAAGCTCCTTTTGTTTTTGGTCAGCAACACTGTAAATTCCAAATGAAGAATCTATGCTTTGTACTAGCTTTTATTAAGTTATTTTTAATTGCATGGTGAAAATAACAGTTTACTCATTGTTTTTTAATGATATTAACTTAAAGCAATCAAGTAACAACAAAGGACACAATGACATCATTTCACCAGCAGGAAGAAGCAGTGCACTAAACTGTGTTGAGTCTGCTGAAAAGAAGAGGAAGACTAGTTTGCTTAGGTGTGAGCATGCTCAGTAGCCCACTTCAAATCTTAACGTTCCCTGTTCTCAGCACTTGAGATTGGTACCAGTCTATGTAGCAAACAGAGTAATGAGCATCAGAGTGCTTAGATTCTGACCATTTTTGAAGAACAGTAAAATAAGTTACCAAACTTGTAATAAATATGTGTTTAAATTTGTTTCCCAGTGCAGCCGGCATTATTTAATGTTTGTTAAAGTTAGCTTGCCATCACTAACTGGCTTAGCTAATGGTTAATGGATAAATCTGTTGGGACTAGCTATCGTTATCATGGTCCCTTGAGTGCCCAAAAACATATTATATTTGTTCCAGAATTCCAGTGTTTTGCTGAAGTTGACACAGTGAATGCAGTTTGGTCCTCCAGATAATGACTGCACTGAGTGTGTTAGCTGCAGAGTTAACTCTAAATGAAGCTTGTTTTAGCCACATTGGCTGGTTAATTAACAATTATATTGGACCTTAAGGTTTGAATCCTGATTTTAAATAATTTGTATAGAAAAATGGCTGTTTCTATACAAATGTGACAGACTTCTCTCTGTAGGTTGTTCTCTCATTATTATATTCAGTTTGCACAGCTAAAACAA
>VUQS01067393.1:0-13612 GCA_015108495.1 Heterochromis multidens | reverse complement strand
AACCAAATCAATATTTGGTGTGACCACCCTTTGCCTTCAAAACAGCATCAATTCTTCTAGGTACACTTGCACACAATTTTTGAAGGAACTCGGCTGGTAGGTTCTTCCAAACATCTTGGAGAACTAACCACAGATCTTCTGTGGATGTAGGCTTCCTCACATCCTTCTGTCTCTTCATGTAATCCCAGACACACTTGATGATGTTGAGATTAGGGCTCTGTGGGGGCCATACCATCACTTTCAGGACTTCTTGTTCTTCTTTACGCTGAAGATAGTTCTTAATGACTTTGGCTGTATGTTTGGGGTCGTTGTCCTGCATTTTGTGAATTGATAAAAATAACCAATCATTATTTATATTTCTGAACGCATTCTTTGTTTACAGCATTTTTCCACACCTGCCTAAAACTTTTGCACAGTACTGTATATATATATATATAGCCTATTTTGAAAAACGTTTCTTTTTTGCATGCAGAGAGCAAAGTTAACCAGAATCACATTAGTTGTTTGTGTGCACAAACTTGGCCAAATAAAGATGATTTTGATTCTGATTCTGATCATCATTCGGACAACTGTCCAGTCAGCAGTCTCTCATGTGATCGCAGTTGCATGTACTAAACTAAACATGCTATTTATATTGTTTGAATACTAATTTACTCAAACTCAAAATGAAACTGACTAAATCACTATTAAGTTTAAAAAAGTAAAACTCCACCTTATCGTGGTGGAGGGGTTTGTGCAGTCAAGTGTTTCCAAAAGCTATGTTGCTGGGGGCAATTTACCCCTTGTAGGGTCTCCTAAGGCAAATTGATCCTGGGTGAGGACAAGACTAAGAGCTATTCAGAAAACTTCTATGAAGAGGAAAAGAATGAGGGACCAAGTTACCCTGCCCAGCTGGCCCCAGTCTGAAAGGGCTATATGGGCCCTCCCTCTTGTGGACCCACCCTCCACAGGAGGTGCTGCAGGGGTTCAGTGCAATGTTGATTTGGTCGTTGCTAAGGGCGGAAGCCCTGTTGGACCGGTCCCAGGTTGTCAAATCTGGCTATAGAGGCATGGAATGTCACCTTTCTGGTGGAGAAGGAGCTTAAACTGGTGCATGAGATTCAGAGATACCAGCTAGAAATAGTCTGGCTCACCTCAAGCCAACCAGGTTCTGGAACCAGTCTTCTGCAGAGAGGCTGGACTCTGTTCCACTCCAGAGTTACCTTCAGTAAGAATTGGCAAGAAGGGGTGGGTATACTTGTAATGTGGATAACAGTGTTTTTTACCTGCTCCTTCGAGACAGGGAATGGGTCCTGACTGTTGCTTTTGCTTATATGCCAAATGACAGCCTTCTTGGAGTCCCCAGGTTGAATGCTGGGGACTCCATTGTCCTACTCAGGGGCAACAATAGTGAGACCTATAGGGGTGTGACTGGGAGGAATGGTCTTCCCAATTTGAACTTGAGCGGTGTACTGTCATGAAGCTTACGCGTAAGTTCACTAAGGAAGACCTGTAATCACTCATCTGCCTGCTTTCCTGAGTGTTTGGCTGCTAGTCTGTTCTTTACATCACTTTCACTTTCCCATGCTGTCAAACTCAATGGTGACATCTCTAGTCCAATCATCCTTTTGCCTGCCTTCTCTGAACCAGTCAACCTCCATTCTGCATATTTTAAATCTCAGTGCTCTTCTGTCATTCTGCCTTTCAAACTCATTTGTCCAATCCACTTCCTTCCCATCTCCACCTCACCCTGGTCACTCAGAGCTTCATCCAAGCCTCCATTTTTATCTTCACCACAACCAGTGTCTAGACTCCTGGGAAGTCCTGTCCTAATTCCTTTCACTGCGTGGATTCCATTCTGCTATGATGACTCTAATTGCCAAACAGTTTATTTGAATTCTGTATCTCAATAAATGTTAAATTCTTCCAAATGATCTCTCCTTATTGAACTTTATTTATCCAGGTAAAACATCTCATTGAGATTGAAAATCTCTTTTTCAAGAGAGACCTGGCCAAGAGGGCAGCGTAAATTAGCTTGTGTTAATTACAGTTTGTCCATAACAAACACCATGTTTGAGTATAAGGATGTTAATAAGTGCACTTGGCACCAGGACACCCTAGGTCGCAGAGTGATGATTGACTTAGTTATCAGACTTGCAGCTGTATGTCTTGGACACTCGGGTAAAGAGAAGACCAGAGGTATAAACTGATCACCACCTCATTGTGAGATAGATCAGGTGGTGGAGAGGCTGTCTGAGAGGTCTGGTGCAGTTAAATGTGTAGTGATGATGTAAGGCGAGCATCTGTCAGAAGCCAGTACAGTACAACAGCATTCCAAGGGAGGCTGGGAGCGTTGAGTCTGAGTGAACCATGTTCTTTAACTCCATTGGTGAAGTGGCTATATGGAGTTGTGGCTGTAAGGTAGTTGGAGTCTGTCATTGCTGTAACCCCCGAACCAGATGGGTGACACCAGAGGTGAAGGGAGCCGTCAAGCTGAAGAAGGAGTCCCATCAAGCTTGGTTAGCTTGTGGGAGTTGGGACGCAGCTGACAAGTCCTGGCAGGCGAAACAGAGTATGTCTGTGGCAGTAGCCAAGGCAACTGGTAGTGCTTTGCTCCCACTGTGTACAGTGGGGATGGAGTACTTCTGAATTCAGCTGAGGATCTCAGCTTACACCTTCGGTCACCTTTGGTCACTGAGATAGTTAAACAACGCCTCTGTGGTGGGACCCCTGGGGTGGATGACATTTGCCTTGACTTTCTCAAAGCTGGATGGATACTGTGGGGTTGTCTTGGTTGACATACCTCTGTAGCATTCTGTGGAAGTCCGGGACAACATTGCTTCTGGATAGGCAAAGTGGTTCTCCTTTTTAAGAAGGGGAACTGGAGGATGTGCCCTGATTTTGATGTTCATGACCTATTTTTTGATTTTCATGACCATCAACAATCAGATGACACCCCTATCAGTTCAATTCAATTCAATTCAATTAAATTCAATTCAACTCAATTCAATTCAGTTTTTTATATAGCACCATTTCACAATAGTCACCTCAAGGTGCTTTATATTGTACAGTAAAGACCCTACAATATTAGAGCAAAAACCCTGACAATAATAATAATGCTTGTTTCAACATCTAAATGTAATGGTGGTGTATAAACACATGAAAGGAGTTGAGTGAAAAAGAAATGTGTAAGACTGCAACTCTCCTTCAAACTTAAAACAAAAAAGTCTTGAAATATTTTAGTTAACATGTACTGAATATAGAATATATGAAAATTTACCTTTATGAATTAAGTTACAAAAAATAACTTTTTCATGATATTCTAGTTATTTGAGATTCACTAGTATCTGTCAGTGCCTTTAATGATATCAAGTAATGATGACTCATTTATTGCATTTAGGAAATGATGACATTGTTAGATTTGGACTGCCAGTCAAACTGAGTCTGTCCCAGTGAAGAACTCAGGTTGTAACATACTTTATTTGCCATTATTAACCATTGTTTGATATAACTAAAAAATAAAAGTTTGAGTCATTCCCTGATGAATATGCAATTACATGTTTCTGTGAAATAATACCATTAGTACATTATTAATAAAGAAATGGTTAAAAAGAAAGGATAAACAAATTTTGTAAAATGCAAATGTGACATCGAAGACAATCAAAGAAATGGAACTTAATTTCCACCAAGAAGGACAAAAATACAAAATAACAATACAAATGATTACAGTAAGTCTGAGATTTGTCTTATTTGAACTATAATTTTACACAATATTCATCACACAAATTTCAGCATTTTAAAATTTCACACATTTTCTATTACACATTTGGATAAAATGAGTATATTGAATGAACTGAATTTGGTGGGGTCATAGGCCATAGTTTGGTTATCCCTCCTCCTGTGCCAAACTATGTTTGCCCAATGGAGTACATCTATCAAAGATTATCCAATCTAAACTTTAACCTAGCTATTGGAATGTGTGGGCTGCCATGCTGTGGCATAGCAAATTCAAGCAATTTTTTTTTACTGATATTATTGTGAGATTAATTTTAAAAACAAAGAAAAAACAATCAAGCAAACAAACAAACCACCTACTGCCGCTGGGCAGCATAGAAATTCATGTGTCATTTGGCATAATGATGTACCATGAGCCTGGTGGAATTTGGACTCCATGAGAGATTATCGATGTGAGTCTGATGATGCACGGGGACAAGTACTACCAGTACAATGCAAAGTAAATAAACGGTGTTAGTGTGGTTCAAAATAAACAACACAGTGATTTTCCAATAGTTCTGCAATGATATGAAAAATGGCTTTATGTCAGAAAGGTACAGAACATAATTTGTTCAGTTAGTAATATTCTGAGATTATACAGTACTTAAGAAATTTATTAAACACCTGCCATAAAAACAAGAAAACACAAATACTTTAGAAATCTCTCAAAAACTTGTTTAAAACTAAAAAGTATATTGATATTTATTATAACAAAATTATGTTGTTATTTATTAGGCAAATAACAAACTGAATTCACGTTTTTATACCCAGATTTGAGCCGGCACACCGGACTTCTCTGAGAAGGCAGAAATTAATCAAACGTAAAATTCAACTACTAAAACTAATGTTTCTGTTCAGATACGCAAGTAAATAACTGTAAAAAATAAGAATGTGCTTTATTATTTTTTCTGTTTTTTAATAAAGCAGTAAATTTGAAAATTCATGGATAACAACAATAATTATATTTTAGCATTAAAAATATTTCAGTTAAGGTGCTTGCACATACTGGTGGATTACAGAAACATAAAAAATTATTTTGGTAACTACCAGTATTGTTAATTTAGCGCAGCTGTGGCTTAAACCTTACATTGGGTGTGGGTCCAATAAGTTTGTGAAGCATTTTATATGTAAAAAAAAAACTTTAAATTTCAACCTAGGATAAAAAAAAATTTAAAAATAAATGATTACAAAAATTTGAAAAAATATATTTTTTAAAGAAAATTATAATTAATTCTTCAATAATAAATGGCAGATATGTTTGAAGGTATAAAGGTCATGCTTACTAAGCTGGCACATTACTGTAATGAAGAAATTTTATGAAGAGCCCTTTATGTAATATAGTTACTCTTGGACTCATACTGGACTGTTTCCAGCTTTTTGGTGCAGTGCTTTGTGGCCATCCTGATATTCTACAACTATACATTTTGTGAAAGAGAAAATACCGATGGCCTATGTTTCTGTGTTTCGCTGCTTTTAAAGAAAACTCAGTTGGCTATTAAGTTCTGTAGGAGGTCTTTGATGTGGTAAAAACACAAATTTCATTCATTGTTGCCAGTGTGTCCCTGTGGGGTTGTTTGGATTATACAGCAAATGAAGTGGACAAAGCATTAGTATTTAAGATGGCATTTATGTCAGGGCATGCCTTGCTTCACATTCAGGTATGTATTACTGACCATGCATTGTACTTGTCATGGCAACATCACTTTATGAAATATCTGCTAGCCAGACTGACTTTACATTGTTGTATTTCTGGTCTGACAGCAACTGAATCCAAGGACAGGCCCAATTAACTACTGAACACCCATTTCTAGTAAAACAAAGGGATTTATTTAAAGATCTGAAAAACAGTGACGAGGAAAAGGAACTCGGATATTCTGCAAAAATTACAGAAAAACAGAAAGTCTTTCCATGGAGGCATTTTATTTAATCGAAGGAGTTTTCAGGGCTGTTAGTGAGAGCATAACAAAAGCTTGTCTCCTTTTTAAGCATCTCCAAGTCCACCAAACTGTTTCACTCCAGCCTGCTGTCCACCTGCTGTGATGCGGCTGAGGGGAATGAGCTTCATGGTGGTCTCTTTCAGGGAGTACCAGCGGTTGTGCCATGTGACCCAAATGATGCCATTGTCGAAGCCAAATTCACCAGCATCCTTTTCAGTGTACCTGCCGCCTGCATAAAAATTACATAAACAGTTTAAACCTCAAATCATTGTACCAGTAACATTTGTGTCTCTGCTTAGACTGCTATAATAACCAACTATAATTGTGTTAAAACAACATAATTATAGCACAGTCAGCTGAACTCATTATGTAAATGAACATCAATTAGAGGATTTGGCAGCACTTTTAGCCAGGAGGGTCTTACCCGGGTAGTATTTTCCATTCAAATGTGCAGCATGACATCTGTTCATCCACCAGCCAGAACCGTCCTGCTGAGCACAGTTACCATCATACTTGTCGTTGTCCTTGTCAAAGGTGCTGAACTGCATGCCATTGTGTGCTGTGTAGAACTTGTCGCTGGGGTCATCTCCAAAGTCAAAACCATCAAATGCATCTCCTGCGTCACCACCAAAGTAGTAACCGTAGGTCATACGGTACATGTCAACCTCTGGCCCCACTCTGAACATGTTATAGTCTGCATACCTGGAGAAAGGAGGCCACAGAGAATCATGGATCTAAAGTTAATTTTTGGTAGCAACTGCTGAGTCACCTTTTTTCTTCTTCTAAGGTAACCTCGCTACTGGGGCGGTCATGTTTACCTTGGCAGCAAGTTTCTTTCTCACATAATCTGTTATCGTGTTTGTGTGTGCATGTGCATGTGTGTGTGTCTGTATCTGTGTGTGTACCTTTTATTGCCGTCCCAGTCAACAAGCTCTATTCTGAGCACGGTTGGGAGGTTGGAGCTGGTAGTGAGCAGATGAATCTTTTCGTTGCCCAACCAGAACTCCGTGGTGTCGTCTGGGGAGAGATAACCGAAGCCCTCCTTGTATTGGGCCCAGTTCTTGTGGAAGTCCACACTGCCATCGCGTCTCTGTGGGCATAAAGGAGTGATCACAATTTATTGGGCGGTTTTTGCACTTACTCAAAAAAACATTTGTTAAATCCTGAAAGATTTGAATGCTCTCTTAAAAACTGATGACAAAGGGACTAACTACATTACCTCCAATTTTTTATTTTTTTATTTTCTGTCTTTAGATCATTGTTATATAAAATACTTTTGAGATATTGCAAATCAAAGGAGGGGTCTAAGGTGAATGTAAATAACACTGAGAAGACCTTGTTTTCAAATAACAAAACAAAGTCTACTCCACCCTTAAACTTCTCACACCTTCCCAATGAGTCTATTGCCTTTAAGATTAAAAAAAAAAACCTACATGCTATTTTTCTGACTATTATGATATAATTCTTGTAAAATAATGTCCAGGAATCATTTAGTTGCCCTGTGATAAATTGACCCGTCCAGGGTATATGCCACCTTTCCCCGTTTAACAGCTGGGACAGGCTCCAGCCCCACTGCGACCCTTGGATAAGCAGTTAAGAAAATGGATGGATGATTGGAATCATTTAGTGTAAGATGACGACAGATGAGCCATTTTCCTTTGTGGTTCAGGTGATGCATACTCTTTGTATTACTGTGAAACCACGTCCAAAGCTGTCAATTTCACAATAGACCAGGAATTGCTCTGTTGCTTTCGCTGGCTTTACATAGTAGAGACCGCTTTTGGCGGCTCCCTTGTTTGCAATGTCTTGGCAGTCTGAGGAGAACCAAATACAAAAAGTAAGGTAAAAATATTATTAAACTTTCCATACAGATGACATCAAAATAAATTTGATAGGTATGTAATAATGTCCACTGAATATTCAGGTCACAAAGAACTACATTTATAATAAATATGTTAGCAGCATACGGATTGATTTTAGTCTCCAAATGAACACTGAAATATTTTTTTCTTATTTTTTTTTCTTACCTGATCCGGTGGTGGGTTGGATCTCTGTATCTTTGCAGGGGTTACTGCAATTCTGCTGAAGCTGAATGGCGAGCTGTTTCAATCCTGCCAGTTTTCTTTCATTGGATAAAATTAAGTCCTGAAGTTCCCTGGAAGGAGGTAAATATACTGTATTTGGTTCGTGCTTTATCCTAAATTTTTTATGCCTCAGTTCCCTACTCTAGTAACAACTATTAACACTGAAAAAATTACTAAAGCCTCAAACAAAATGAATAAGAAGTAGAGAAAAAGGAAATGCAATAAGCAAAAGCAACAAAACAAAAAACAAAACAGAAATTACAGCTATCACATTGCCAAAGTATATAGATCTACAGCGGAAAGTTGTGTGGGTAGCAAACGTCTCCAGTGTATGGGCACGCTGACCTCAGGGAGTGGGCAACACCAGGGGTTAAAGTGGAATTTGGCAAGTGGAGAAACTCTAAGTTCTAGTGCAGCATGCAGAAATGACTGCCTTAGATATAAGTCACATAATTTGTATTGTGCGCTCCAGTAGGTTGATTGTGATCAGTTGAACTGTGCTGCTGCAGCTCGGGGGGTGGGGGGGATTAACTCCCCTTTTTCTGTGGAAAAAACAGTGGCAGCCATTGTATTATTACAGTATGGGGAAGCTATTCTCCTAGTGCACGTTTTTAGAGGCATGAGCATTGAAATCATCAGGCTATAACTGATTGAATTTCAACCACTTTTCAAGTGTATTTGTTTGATTTTAATTGACAGAATTCTATGATTTCCCATGAGTCCCTCTGTTGGACCCTCTGTGCCAGCCCAGTTAAAGATTTCTGGGAATGCCCCTGAGTCTGAGGTTTAGTGCTCTTTGTGGATTTAGTCAACTGCATTTAACAAATATTGCTAAGCAAATGTCAGATGAGCAATCATTACTGATTTCCACACCTTGGCCAGTGTAAAGCTGGTATGAAGGTGGAAGTTGGCATTAGCTGGTAGGACCACCCTGCTGCAGGATGTGAAGAATGAACTTGTCAAATCAACTGAAGGTACTGGAATGGCACACTTTAAACCCCTAGGCAGCACCAATATTGCTATTTGAAAAAGGAAAAATAAATTTAAATTCAAGTGAAAGCCTTGAATTCAAAATTTTAGAAGTATCAGTAGTAAAATATGTCATGGCTTCTTTTATAGTGGGTTAGGGTTAGACATATTATACTGTGTCAATATTTAACAAAACCTAAACTAAAATGCAGAAGGAGTGTGTGAAAAACTAAGTATGTCCTTACTGCTTCCATATACTGTAAAACAATCTGTAGTTTAACAGAATTTTCCTGTTATTTTAAATACATGAACTATCAATACAATTACAAAATGTCACGGTCTTGCTGTGAGGCAGGCAGAGGAAGGACCCAAAGTGCAGACTCCAAGGCAAACGTGAACTTAAAAATTAACTTTATTGAAGACAAACGTAACTCAAAATACAACAAAAGCTCTGACGGGCCAGAGCACGCAAAATAACTGACATTGGAAACTAGAGTCAGGACGGGAAACACAAACTCACAGCTGGCATGGAAATGACGAAGGACATCTGACGACACAACAAGGAACTGAGGAAAACTGAGGGTTTAAATACGCACAAGAGGACAGTCACACAAGTGGAGGCAGCTGGGGACACAGCAGGGACAAATCAGGAGTAACGAGGGAGAGGAAGCAAAACTGAACATAATACATAGGAGACTAGGGACTATCAAAGTAAAACAGGAAGTGACACGCAGACACATATTAAGACATGTGAACTTAACACTGAGACCAGAGAGACAGAGAGACCGAGAGAGTGAGCCACAGGAAGCCATAGACAGAGACAGAAGGTAAACCACACTGAAGACAGAACACGGAGGACACGACTCGGGAAGGCAGGAATCACAAAACAACCTAAATAGGAACCCTAAGGAAAACTAGAATATAAATAAACAATATACTAAAGAGGATGTACAATAATATTGAAATACAAGAATGTAAAAGGAATTTTATAAATGTAAATTCCTTAAGGAAAATTAAGTTGTTTTTTTTTTTTTACATAAAAATTCTGTATAAATATAGTAATCAATTTAACATAATTTCACAAATATGCAATGCTTAATTACTATAAATGTAAATCTAAATGTGCATTCATAGTAATAAAATGTGTGAAATTTAACAGTAAAAGAAGTATAATTTCTGTAATTTTACATAGATTTGTTTATTAATTTTTTTCACCACATAAATGTATTAATTAATTAATTAATTATTAATTATAATTAATAAAAGTATTAATGTTTTTTCTTAGTGTATAACACATCTACAAGCACTATTAGTTTTTGCATTGAAAATAGCTATAATAACTATAATTACTGTAATTTCATGGATTATGTATTTTACAGTAGTTCTGTATTTTAAAATTATACAACAAAGTTGGTAAAATTACAAAAATGTAATAATAATAGAAATGCATACTTAATAAAGATTTATTCTTAAAGTATTCACAAATGTAATGAATTTGAACAATAAACATTAAATACCTGTAATATTTCAAGTTTGCAAGATTAAAAATACAATTAATTCAATATTTATTTTACAAATACTTTTGTAATGAAACTATGTAATACTAAAAATATAAAAACATTTCTGTAATTTGTATTTTTTAGGAATATAAAAATTCTTATATATACCTTAAATATAAATATACCCCACTGACTTTACTCTGCTTTGAATTAAAACTCTATGACCAGTCATATTTCATATAGTTAATGGAAGTGTCAGCTAATTATTATGCTATTAAACCAACTCTTCCCTCTAATGATGTAGAGAAGAGAGTGCACTTGCTAGCAAAGCTAATGATTGAGGTGATGTTAGTGGTTTTACCTTTTTAACTACCTGCACATAACATTTGGTGTTCAATACACATCCTTCTTTGGATTTAGGCAGATTTATCTATTTATGAGTCCCCTGCACTCACATAGACTTGTTTTTCTTTCTCTCAGCAGATTTATTATATGACTTGTTGGAGTCAAGGGGTAGTGTAAATAGGTGAGTTTGCACGATAAGCACGCTAAGCTGTGGTGCTTCTATAAAAACCCTAAAAGGTTATCTATACATAATCACAGGCTGCACAAAAATGAAGCACATTACCAGTGTGCATGTTGTATAGCAGGCTGTAAGTCTTGCTTCAGAAATTACAATTTTCTCAGGTGCCATGTTTCCCATCATCATCAGCAGCCATGTTCTGCGTCACATTGTGAATCTTTGCAGGGACCCTTTATAGTTACTGTTATTATACTATTATTGTAAACCATTGGTCTTAACAGGGGTAGTTTGCTGGTTCAGTTTCCCAAAAGTCGTGGGCAGTTCAATTTATTTATATAGCACTTTTCACAGACACATCACCACATAGCTCAGCTATGTGGAAAGAGGACATTGATGGTCTGGTGAATTGCATAAATAATGCCGTAACCACTAGGACTGTACAGTGTTTCTCGAACAATAAATCGTGGCTCACTCCTGACATCACAGCTCTCCATAACCAGAAAAAAAGAGCCTTCAAGTCAGGAAATAAGGAAGAACTGAAGAGTGTACAGACAGAGCTGAGGAGAGTGATTGGGGAGGGGAAAAACAGCTACAGACGGAGGATGGAGAACCAGCTGCAGCTGAATAACATCAGTGGAGTCTGGAAGGGGCTTAGAACCATCTCAAGCTATAAGGAACACAGTTCTCAGCCTGTAAGGGACAGAAAGCAGGTGAATGAACTGAATCAATTTTTTAATAGGTTTGATTCAGGCCTAGGATTACTGATCGTTTTTTGTAATTAATTAACTGCAGATACCTCAAGAACTGTACTGATTACTGATTAACTGTACTGATTACTAATTGTTTTTTGTAATTAATTTGACAGATACCTTTTCAAGATGAATTCCAGCAAAGGATCTAAAGGGGAGACAAACATTTCCAGCAAGTGGCAGGCAGTCAGGCTTTCACTGATAACAAAAACTTGTGTGAACCTGCTCTCATCTGTGAGTAGAACGAAGTGCCAGTGGTGGACCTGCCAATTCTGTTATTCTTTAGAGAATGCCAGTCAATCTGCATGGCGCTGGGCTGTGAGCACAGGCCCTCATGCAACCCTCATGGAGTCTGTTTCTGACAGTTTGGTCAGAAACATGGACGAGTAGCCCTCTGGTGGTCATTTTGTGCGACTCTGGCAGTATATGTCCTGTTCCTCATTGCACAAACGAGCAGATACTGGGTTGATGCCCTTCTACAGCTTTTTACAGCTCTCCTTGTATAACAGCCCATCTTCTGGTATCTCATACAGACTCTTGAGACTTCTTGCAATGGCATGTATGAACATGCCATCCTGGAGAAGCTGTACTGCCTGTGCAACCTGAATAGGTTACAGGTACCATCTCATGCTTTTTCACTAGCAGTGTTGGGTGAACATCAAACAAACATGTTTTTTTTTCTCCTGCACACTTGTACTACAATCAGCTGATTTCAGTTTGTGTGCAGGAGGAGGCAAATAGTGGAGCGGTCTACAGTGGAGGTATGGCGGGACCCTGATCTTCAACATGTAACAAAGGCAATGATGACCAGTCAGACTTGCAGCCTCAGTTTCTGCCTGTTCATATTTCTTAAGTAGGATCACTGCGGCAATTGCTTTGAAGTCTCTTTGAACTGGTTTTCAACTTTGCTTTGTGTTGTCGGCTTTGTGTTCATATGTAAATACTAAAAGAAAGATCATATGTGTGTCCTAATATATTAATAAGTGTTACTCTTTCAAATTTCATATCCATTAAATACACATGACTTTATGTGAAATCATATTTGAACAATATACTTGATATGATCTTAAAAATATATTGTAATTACAATAACATTTTCTGGACATTTTTAAAAAGGTATATCCATTAAATTTATATGTGAAAAAACCTTATCAACAGTAAATTATGGAAGATTTTTGGTAAACTTACATATAAAACCCATATTACAGATACAATCAAAAATCAAGAGTATATTGCTGTAATGATAAACCCAATTACTAGTTTTACTGCAGCATTTTGACTTTTTTATGGGTGGTATATCATTTTATTACATTAAATATGGATTAAATGTACAAGATTTTTCATATACATAATAAAACCCAAATAATAGTACTTTTCCATATTGTTTTAGGTAATTAAATTTTCTTTACATATGTAAATAAATTTTCTTTCACATAAAACATCCACAAAAATACACAAGATCTCATGTAAATTAAAGCTACAAAACTGTATATATATATATATATATATATATATATATTCCCCCCTCGTCCTCGCTCTTTATCCTTCAAGCTCAGGTCCTCTACCAGAGGCCTGGGAGCTTGAGGGTCCTACGCAGTATCTTTGTTGTTCCTAGGACTGCACTCTTCTGGACAGAGATCTTGGATGTTGTTCCTGGGATCTGCTGGAGCCACTCGCCCAGTTTGGGGGTTACTGCCCTGAGTGCTCCGATTACCACGGGGACCACTGTTGCCTTCACCCTCCACATCTTCTCCAGCTCCTCTCTCAGCCATTGGTATTTCTCGAGCTTCTAGTATTCCTTCTTCCTGATGTTGCTATCACTTGGTATAGCTACATCTATCACTACAGCCTTCTTCCTCTGCTTGTCCACCACTACTATGTCCGGTTGGTTAGCCATCACCAGTTTGTCTGTCTGTATCTGGAAGTCCCACAGGATCTTAGCTTGGTCATTCTCGACTACCCTAGGGGGCGTATCCCATTTTGACCTTGGGACTTCCAGGCCATACTCAGCACAGACGTTCCTGTATACTATGCCAGCCACTTGGTTATGGCATTCCATATATGCCCTGCCTGCTAGGATCTTGCACCCTGCTTGTTC
>VUQS01067392.1:0-17071 GCA_015108495.1 Heterochromis multidens | reverse complement strand
CCCTGTTAAATCCAGAATTTAATTTAAAATTCTTCTCCTTACATACAGGTCTTGAATAATCAGGCCCCATCTTATCTTAAAGACCTCCTAGTACCATATCACCCAAAAAGAGCACTTTGCTCTCAGACTGCTGGCTTACTTGTGGTTCCTAGAGTATTTAAAAGTAGACTGGGAGGCAGAGCCTTCAGCTTTCAGACCCCTCTTCTGTGGAACCAGCTCCCAGTTTGAATTTGGGAGACAGACACCCTCTCTACTTTTAAGATTAGGCTTAAAACTTTCCCTGTGATAAAGCTTATAGTTAGGGCTGGATCAGGTGACCCTGAACCCTCCCTTAGTTACGCTGCAATAGGCCTAGGCTGCTGGCGGCTTTCCATGGTGCAATGAGTGTTTCTCCTTCTCTCACATCTTTTCACTGTCTGTATTTATAAACCACTCTACATTTAATCATGAGTTATTATTAATCTCTGGTTCTCTTCCACAGTGTGTCTTCTGTCCTGTCTTCCTGCTCTCACCTCCAACTGGTCGCGGCAGATGGCTGCCCCTCCCTGAGCCTGGTTCTGCTTTCTTCCTGTTAAAGGGGAGTTTTTCCTTCCCACTGTTGCCAAGTGCTTGCTCATAGGGGATTGTCTGATTGTTGGGGTTTTTCTGTATTATTGTAGGGTCTTTACATTACAATATAAAGTGCCTTGAGGTGACTGTTGTTGTGATTTAGTGCTATATAAATAAAATTGAATTGAATTGAATTGAATTAAATCTGATGCCAATAAGACACATATAATGGTTTTAGGTTTGTATAGTAAAAACAGAAACACTTCCCAGGAATGTATATGAGCACTTTTGCACACCTTTTTTGGTGTATGTCCTCTCAGTGCATGTGTGAAGCAATAGTAAAATATTTATTTAGAGTAACTTTACAAAAATCCAATATATAAAAATAAAATATATGTATAAAACATATTAAATGTCCAATATAATGTATTTTCTGGAGAAACTTTCACAGGGTTTCTTTTGTGTAAATTAGAGTACAAGTGAAATACTGTTAGCTAATGTCACTGAGTGCTCTACAGTAACAAACACTATCTCAACCTTACATGCAACAGTGCAGCACTGTGTCATACACTACTTCAACACATTTATCCCCCAGTTACCAATTTCATGCATTAACCCATCCAATTTGGCTACTTTAAAGCTAAACAGTGTTACTACAGTGAATTAAATTAGTTTTTAAGCAACTTAGCTACACCTTTCCAACCAAAAATAGTAAAACTGCAGACAGCAGAGTGAACCTATACCTTTCTGGGGAAAGGTGTGAAGCAAAGACATAGGTGCAAACACTGAACAGGCAGAAAATGTAATAGTACTTCTATTAAGAAGCTTCCATTTCTCTTTTAATAAGTATATCACCTTAATCTTAAACTCACTATAGTAATGGACTTATTATTAAATTAACATACTGATGACTGCTATCACATTTCTTAAAGACCTTAAGAAATGTGATAGCCAGAGTGCAAACCTGCATCCTTAAGAATATGTTCTTCAGTCCACACTGAATTCCTCCAGATGTTACACTCCTTGATCATGAAATAGTGCGTCAGCATCACAGCTCTACTCGCACAGACGGCATATGACTGAGTGTTTGTGTTTATTTAAGTTAGAGTGCGCATTTGAGGTTAGAGCTTGTTTTAAGTGTTACATGTCTTTATCTGCCTATACAAATAAATCTTTTTTTCTTTTACGTCTTCAAAGATTGTGTCACTGCTTTTCCCTTTACACTTATTCAAAGTAGGGAAGCTGTAGGTTAGTTTTTATTCTTCCAGCAAATATGGGACACTGCACATCACTAATATGCAAATTTTTTCTTTTGTTTTTTTCTCAGAGTTTTTGGTTGAATGGTGTTTTTGACTTGGATGAAGCATGTTCCTTCATTGCAGTAATGTACCTGCACAACTTATTCAGTACTTACATTGTGGCATTTGAGTGGAAACTTACATTGGTGATCGGGATTCTACTTTCGGCTGCTCCCATGCCACAAGGGGTCACCACAGCAGGTAGCTCCACATGTTTGACTTGTCAGAGTTTTACAGCAGGTGCCCTTCCTGATGCAACCCCAAAGGGCAGTCGTGTCTCCAGCTGGAATGGAACCAGTGACTTTTTGCTTGCCAAGTGTCTGTGTTAACCACTACACCACAATAGTAATAATGTAATAATAAGTTAATCAAATACAAGTATAAGGTCATACCAACAGAGTTGAAATGTGCAGGAGATTTGAAGCACTATTTGCAGCACTATAGAGCATGAAGATGTATTTGCGGTGTGTTTCTACAACAGCTATAACCATGACTGGGCCTTTACCAAGCTATGCTGATACACATTCATCTTTCCTGCAACTTGGGATCAAGTATTCATGCTTTACTAAAGTAATTAATGGCACTTTGGTCATGAAAGCCCAGGTGATAAGCTAATTGCCAGCAAATTAATTTAAGAAACACCTCAGAAAACAATTTAATGAATAATTATGGAAATTGCTGCATGAATACATAACAGCACTTAACAGCACTGAAAGGGGAAGAGAATAGCATTGATTTCATTGTTATAACCTGAAAACAGGTACGCTGACTGACTTTGCTAGAAGAGCATCTTCAAATCAGCAGGTCTTTGTGGGGTGTTCCCGGTGGGCAGTGGCACTTAGGGTGGTCAGTAAAAGCTAGCCCAGTGTGATCTGATTCACATTCAGATTCCCTGGATCAGAATCTGATCAATCATTAGTTGGATGTGCTAGAAAAGAACAAGTCTGACTCATGTAAGCCTGATCCATGTAGGCCTGTAGAACTTACAGACTTAAATGATCTGGTGAACATATCTTGATGCCTAATACCATAGGAGACCTTCTTGTGTAGCCAGTATCTCCATCACTCAAAGTAGTTTTGGCAACAGAAGGGGAACCTCCACAAATTAAGACAGGGTCTTCAAATGCTGTAGCTAATCTATGTTATAGTTGGTATGAATGAGAATGAGCAATTCTTTATTCATCCCACGTATGAGAAATTCTCTTGTTAGAGCAATTGAAATGATGATGAAAAAATAATAAGAATAAGAATATATTATTATTATCTGGTAGATGCCTCTCTGCTAGACAAATATATTGTATTATAAAGGGTGATAGCATGTGGTATGAAAGATTTCCTGCAGGGGAGGCAGGGGAGGCAGGGGAGCTGAATCAGTCTGTTAGAGAAAGCACTCCACTACCTGTCCAGTAGGTGGTGCAGAGGGTGGTCAAGATTATCCATGATGGATAACAGTTTGCTCAGTGACCTCCTCTCAACCACAGCTTCAAAAAAGTCCAGTTTACAGCCAGTCATAGAGCCAGCCTTCCTGATCAGTTTATTCAGTCTGTTGGTGTCACCCAGCAGACTACAGCAGAGTACACTGTGCTCGCCACAACTGAGTGAGAGAAAATCTCCATCATTTTGCTGCACACTCTGAAGGATGTCAGCTTCCTTAAGAAATAGAGCCTGCTCATCTCCTTGTAATATACAGCCTTTGTGTTGGTCTTCTAGTTCAGCCTGTTGTCGATGTAGATGCCCAGGTACTTGTACTACTCCACCACATCAACATTCTGCCCCAAGATAGACACGGGTCGTGGAGCCGTGCTCTTCCTTCTGAAGTCGATCACCATCTCTCTGGTCTGATGATTCTTCCCAGAAAACTCCATCAAATCATCCACCAGTGCTCTGCACTCCTCCCTCTCCCCATGACTGGAACATCCAACCACTGCAGAATCGTCAGAGTATTTTTGTAGGTGGCATGACTAGGAGTTGTACTGATGATCTGAGGTGTACTAGGTGAACAAAAATGCAGGAATCTTTTTTTTATTTAGGATAATCCATACTTTTAGGATGATCCATACTAGGAAAGTATAGCTCAGGGACATTTCAGTGGAGCCTGGCAAACTTTGACCTCTAATGTTTTTCTTCTGGTTCACCTTCCATCAAAGAAGTTAGTGCAGAGCAACAGAACAAAATGGGAAATCATAGAAACATAACAATGGCTGTAAGCTGGACTTGATCCCACAACAAAACAAACCCACACTATTCACTCCTACTCACTGAACCACACTGCCTTGGTTGGCCATAGAATCTGTACCATTTAAATTGAGTCTTAATGTGTTTTCTCTCTCTCTCTCTAAGGAAGAGTGGACACTCCATACAGTTAACTATGCTTTAGAAATTTCCTGAGCAGCATGTAGGAGGATGAACGATGACTTTTTTTTTTTTGTCAAAGACGGCATTCTTACATTTAGCCTTGTCTTTAAAACATGTTATCAGTGACTATTTTAGCTTTTAGAAATGTTATCAAAATGTTTGCCAAATGTCCATTTACCCGATGAAATGATGTCTTGTTATCTAAAGGTATTGTTGTCCTGAGACCGTTGTCTTTTTTGACTTTCTAACATAAAATATGTTACCGCTGAGTTTAATTCTGCTCACAGCCGAAAATAAAATCTCACAAGTGCCAAGGTGCCAAGTTTTATGTGGATGTCTACTTCTAGACACCTTGCTCCCCACACCTGTGTACCCTAACTCTCCCCTTTCAGAGAAATAGTCTAATATAAATTTGAAATATCTGATGAAATTCCCATGTGCACTCTTTCCCTTTGAACAGTGTACACAAGCTACAGTTTTTCATTCTCTTTGCTTTTATCCCCTTAACAGTCATAGCAGCCTCACTTTTTAATGGATTGCAATGCCAAGTGAACCAGAAGGTACACTTACTCACAGTGATGAATAACAATACTTTTTACTTGACAAAAGTACACATGATAAAATTAACTGCATGTATGACCAAGTTCCCAAGAGGCAGTAAAACACCAAAAACTAATTAATGGCTATATCAAACAGGTGGTTGCTTTGCAGAGACACAGACACAGACACATGAAGTACACATGCACACATAATTACTTTGAATAAAATGCACCAAGGGGTAGTAGTCACACATTTGCTTTTAGACAAGTAGACCAAAAGCTTCAACCAATAAAAAGAAGCACATTGAGGTTGTGGAGCTTTAGGATGAATGGATTAGCAGAGAGGTAAAAACTTGAGTTAGAAAGGCCACTTTAGTTTGGCTATTTACCCTTAAATATAAAGAATTTAATGTGGCAAAATAATCAAATTTAGTGTTGGATTTATTGAAACATGCAATCATACATGGAAATGCAGTAAATAAGGAAAAAAACAGTTTGTACAGTTCTAACAAGCTTGGAAGTCAATATTTGGTTTGACCACCTTTATTCTACAACATAGCCTGAACTCTATTAGGCAGCTTTCTTGTCATTTCTTTTAGTCTTCAGGAATAGTTCTCCAGGCTCCTTGAAGGACATTCAAAGCTCCTCATTGGATGTTGGCTGCCTTTTGCTCTGTTCTCTGTCATGATCCCACACTGCTTCAATAATATTGAGGTCCAGGCTCTGGGGGGACCAAATCCATGACTGATAGTGTTCCTTTGTTTGTTTTTACTGTATTGCCAGTGTGTTTGGGATCACTGTCATACTGAAAAATGAAGCCATTGCCAATCAGATGCTTCCCAGATGGTGTTGCATGGTGGATTAGAATCTGATGGTACTTTTCTACTTTCATAATTCCATCAATTTTGATAAAATACTCAAAACCACTGGCTGAAATGCAGCCTTTAACCATGACTGAGTTTCAGTTGTGTTTTATAGATGGCTGTAGACACTCACTGTTCTACCTCTATCCTGACCTCCTCCGTACATACTGATGACAATGATAAAGATGACAATTTGAGCATAAATTTCAAATTTGGATTCATCACTCCATAAGACCTGTTGCCACTGATTTTGAGTCCAGTTCTTGTGCAATTTGGCATACCTCAGCCTTTTCTCCCTGTTTCCCTTCTTTAAGAATGCCTTCTTGAAAGTCACCTATCCACTGAGACCATTTCTGATTAGTCTCCAATGAACAGTAGATGGATCAACTGGCAAAGGGCCAGATGCATCTCTCAGGTCCTGTGTCAGGTCTTTGCTGGATTTTTTCCTGTTTCTTAAGGACATGACTTTCAGATACTGTTCATCTGCTGCAGATAGTTTTTTAGGCAGGTCACTTCTTCTGTTGTCCTCCACTTGTCCAGTTTCCTCAAATTTTGTAAGGACACACTTCACATCATGCCAAGTTATGGCAAGTTTTCAGCTAATAGTGCTTTACAAATCATCTTGTTCCTTTAAAAACACTATTTTGTGCCTGTCAAACTGTGACCGCCACAAAATAGTATGACATCTGTGTTATCTCTTTTTTGTTATTCATTAATTCAACCAAGGAAACTGAAACAAATTATGTGTCTTTTGAGATATGCTGCTTGTAACAAAGTGCTTAAAGATAAAATGTAAATAAATAAATTTAGGTGTGGCTTAAAAAACAAAATAAAAACATTCCTCTGAAAATGGTCAGGTACAAGGACCGGACTGACAATGAGTGAAAAAGCAGCCAATGTCCAAAGAAAAACTTTGAAAGAACTTCAGAAAGCCTGGAGAACTATTGCTCTGTTTCCTTGGAAGCAAAATATAAAGAAGGGTGGCTCAAGACTTGCACAGTACTGTAAAACTGGTGTGAATGTAGTTTTTAGGAATCTATTCTCCAAATTTCCTAAGAAACTGAGTACTCAGTACTTGGGGGGGGGGGGAGAAAAAAAATCCATCTCTGTTTGTTGTAATGCTTTTTATATAATCAAAGATGGATGATTTGTGACTTGAAGCCTACAAAATTAATTTGACAGTTGGAATCGGTTTCGGACCACCTGCATACATTCAGAGAAACCCATGAAGCCTTTGGATATGCTGAATACAAGCAATCAAAGAGCTCTGCCTGCTTTTGTGAGTGTGTATGGAAGTGTATTTGTGAATGTACATTCCATTGTGTGATATGGGACTGTGAACACACCTGTGTATACACACTTCTTTTTCTGTTTGTTTGATTGATTATCCAGGAGCCAGTCAACACTTTCCTATCTATCACTCTCTTTTTTCTTTACACACACACACACACACACACACACACACACACATACACACACATATGTACACAAGCCATATAAGGGGTGAAGGCTCATGGCATATTAGCCACCTGTGGGTAAGCCAAGTACTGTGTAAATACCCAGGGGACTAAAGGGATGAGCCATGGCGCCCCGTCAGCCCTAATCTAGGGGGACACCTAATCTCCACAATCCCCAGAGAGCCTTTTCCATCACTACCAGTTGGAAAGGAATACTACCTGAAGGAACGCCATGAGAATATCATTGGAGTTACAACAGATCACAAAGGACAAACCTTATGGGTTCATTGTAAGGGACCTATTGTGCTTATTTCCAACTGTATTTTTTTGTGAACTCTACTAGACTAACTTTGTATGATTCACAACTCAACATATTCCTAACCAATGTTATATTGGGTGCAGCTTGGCACAGCCCCTCAGCCCCAATCCATTGTCTGAAACAACCAGTTTTATCTCCCTTTCCCACCCTTTAGGGCAACTTTCTAATTGCACAAGTCTTGAGCCACTTCTCATTTCTTTATATTTTGCTTCCAAGGAGCAAGAATTTCTTGTAATTTTTAAAGTGGTCTTGAGCAATAGTTCTCCAGGCTTTCTGGAGGTCTTTCCAAGTTTTTCTTTGGACATTGGCTGCTTTTTCACTCATTTTCAGTCGAGTCTTATAGTGCCTGACGATTTTCAGAGGATTGCTTTTTGTTTTTTAAGCCACTTAACACTGGCCTATGAATCATTCAAGCATAAAAAAGGCACCTAACTCAAGAAATGAATCAGTGTTGTGTCTACACATAACAGACAACTCAGCAAAGGAACAATTTTAAATTATTTCTTTAGACACTTTGTTACTAATCGCCTTTCACAAAATCAGATCATTTGGTCCTAAGGTACAACAGTGAGTGTCTATAGCCATCTGTAAAACATGGTGGAAGCTCTATCATGATTTGGGGCTACATTTCAGCCAGTGGTATTGGAGATCTTGTCAAAATTGATGGAATTATGAACACAGAAAAGTTCTGTCAGATTCTGATGCACCATGCAATACCATCTGGAAAATGTCTGATTGGCAACAACTTCACAAAAACATTTAATAACGTTAATAAACATTTAAGAATCAGCAAATTAATGATTTTCACCACTTCATACATAACAAGAAACTTGGTAATAATAATAGCATATAGGATATATTCCATTATCATTGCTCTGTAGTCTACACTATGCACTGTGCAAATTTATAATTACTAGTGTGTGCCCATGCTGCAGTATTGTTTGGTCTGTTCATACTCTTGGCAAACTGATGTACTTAAGTGCATTGAGAAATGCAAGTGTTGCTTATATAAATAAATAGAAGATAAATATGAGACTCATTGTATGTTTATAGAACATTTGGTGTATATATCAACCATGCATTGTGTAAGTGTACTACCACACTCATCACCCACACACTATCCACCCCCATTAAGTGTATAATGAAAAATCATTATGCAAGATTTGTTTGCAATTAAATATGCAGTAAAAGTCGTAGTAAAAAATAGTAAAAGAGGAATCCATAAATTTCATGATGGTTGCATATTTGCATGTGTCATATTTACATGTCAATAACATGCACCTGATAAAAATGTATTGACATGCTGGGAAAAAAGTTGATTTAATCTGCGGGATTGAGTCACATGACTTGAAATCCCATGTCAAGACCTCACTGAAGATTATACTGGACTGAACAGTTTCTTGTTGTTGACGTTCCTAAATATCCTTAATGCATATCCTTATACTTCAGTGTAAGAGTCTCGGAGAAAGTCTAAGAGTAGTAGGTAGATATAGTGTACTGGGACGGATGTTTAATAATTTAACTGGGTTCTTCTGAAGGACATTGAAATACATTCACCTGAATTGAGCATCTGTTGAAATAAATTCCCAGAAACATGGAATGGAGAGCTCTGATTTTTTGTTTTTTGTTTTTTTTAACTGGAACAAGCAGTTTTCTGTGGAAGTGGATTTGAGCTGAACCTCCACCTTAAACCAGTTACTCACACCCAAATGTTACTAATAGCCTAGCTGCACTTCAAACAGCACTTGAAAGGTTATTGGGGGAGGGGAGAAAAAACAACAAGCAATTTGCATTTTTCAAGCACTGCTCTGGCAGGTGGAGTGCTAATGAACAATTCTATGATCCATTAATCGGGATCTCGTTTGCACATGGGCGTCATCATAAAGTGGCACTTGAGTTTGCGTGGCTCCATCAGAAGGGCTAATCGAGACAATGGTGCTAATCAGTCCAAAGCAAACAGCTCTCCTCCAGTTTAAAATGAACAGAAGCAAATCATGTAGTTAATGGCCTACTGGGGGGCTGGTTTAAATGAGTCATGGTGCCTAAGTGTCATAAGAATGGTCTCATGTGCAATGCTTAAAATGCAGAAGGGGAATAACAGTATACCACAATCTAGTATAATGGACAAATGCCAATAACTTTAAAATATTTTTTTAATGTATGACCTTTAATATGACTATAATATTTACATAAAGTTGCATAGTAATCTTGTGATTATGGCCATGATCACCCCAAGTGCTGCACCTACGTGTCCTAACCATAGCTACTATATGGTTTGCTTTGTTACAATGATTTTATTTAGTTTAGTTAGTTTCTGTTATCATGATATGGGTGGCATTTGTCAGCTTTAAGAAGTTCAAAACAGTAACATAATAAAATAAAACAATAAAAACAACACACAACCATATAGATATCCCATTTTCAGTAAACACAAAGCCTCAAAGCATCCTCAGGCAGGCTGACAAACACCAAAACTAAAGATATTTCATTTTGTTTTTGTTTGTTTGAGTTTTGTAATTACACAACATCATCTCTTTTTTTTTTTTTCGAAAGTCTAGTTGTTATTTTTATTTCACACTTTTTCACATTTAGCTTTTTAGTATAGTTTTAGTTAACTATAACAACTTTGCTGCCAGTTCCTGTTACAGTGTTTCTGTTACAATCACACCAAAAAGAGTCTATTATCTGCCTGATATTTAGGCCAACATTTCCTGTTATTGAGAATGAAGATGTCAGGGAAGATTACAAGGTGAGCTGACAATGGCACATACAAAGCAGGACACACACACACACACCTAGTTGTCTTGTTGCTAAACATAAAAGGAGAGTGCAGAGAGATCCGGCCGATCCAGCCTTGACCCTATTAGGTAACCTCTACTTAGAAGCACATTTCTTGCTAGGTGAATCAAATTCAACAAATGGATGAAGATTATTAATGCAATGTCTTGTGCAGCTAACTACAGTAACACATCATCAGTTTCATTTCCATGACACAATGACATTTCGCATAACAAGCATTTTAATGAAGCTATTCAATTGAGATTATCATTACAATTGTGCCACTGTTATTTCGCACCACATGTATTCACACTCCATACAGTGAACCATACATTTATGTCGGTGTAAACACTCGACGGGGGGTATGCCCTAATGAGTCTGCACAGAGCGCTGTTTCCTGTGCAGTGATGAATGATTTACAGTCATTGTGAAGATTCTGACAAGTGAACTTATTATTATATAATCAGTTTTTCATCTGATTTTCTCAAAGTGTTTCAATTTCCCGCTGGTACAATGTTGCAGTAAACCCATATACAACTCATCTAAAAAGACAGTGATGAAAACAAGTGAATACAGTACATTAAAAAAACAATGAATCCAGCAGGAAACAGGGCTCAGTAATCAATAATTTAATGACAGTGACAGAGAACACACAGTGTGGGTTGAAGTAGGAATGTTTAATCCTACTTCAGGAAAACAGCTGTGCATCAGATTTACTTATATGGATATTAAAGCAACTTAAATACCATATGTTAAGACACTACATGTTGTGCTTCTCTATCCCTCCTCTCTGTTCTGTGGAAAAATACTTTTTTTTTTTTTTGGAGAAATACTTGAAAGAGGTCCCAGTGATGGTCATGTGTATCCTCCAACTGATGTGCAGTGATATGCAAATTGGCACCGATCTACTCGGAGACAAAAAAGGAGACAAAGCAAATGTCAAACTCTGCTCCCCTGAACTGGGGACCGGGGTGCAGGACTGGGGGTGGGGTGGTTTCTGTAAATCTGTGTGTGCGTGTCTGTGTGTTGGGCTTAAGTGTCCGAGCAAATGTGCACAAACACACATTAGCACATTTATGCATGTGCGGATGTGTGTATGCATGTTTATATATGCAATTATGAGCTTCATCAGACATTACCATGTCACAGCCAACTCCTTCTGTCACCCAACCATCCTGACAAACGCACACGCAAGACTCACAAGCCTTGATGCTTAATGCATGGGGGAAAGAGGGTGTCTGGTGTTACTGTGAGGCCCTAAGCCGGTTAATGATGCCGGGCACCAGAAGCCCCACAGATGGCTAATCTAACCATTGTCTTCACCACCCAGCCCCATTCGAGCAAACTCCTACTGGCCCCCCATGCAGCATGCTACTGTTTACCCCTCTTCCAACTAAATCTAATCCTGTTTAGCAACATTCTCAGAACTCTGAATGGCCTTTTCCCCCTACCCTCTCCTACCTCCATTCCCTCTACCCTCTTCTTTTGTCTTTTCAAATGATAAAACGGGACGACTGGGTGAGGAAGGGTCACGGTTATCCTCCCTTCTGTAAAAGGAGAGATAGGACCGCTGGGGAAGTGGGGGGAAAGCATAAAAGCAAAAGAGAGGGTGGGAAGACCTTGGAATGTTCAGAGTTTCTTTCAAGGCTAGTTCATGCCCAGGCTAATTAACAATTATTCTCCATAGTTCTTGCATTCACTAATATACAGGGATGATGGATATGGTGCTGACATTTGCAGCCTCCACATGCTGCTCCCAGAGCCTCCTCCCTCTCTCTTTCCTCACATCATCTGTCACTCCAAGTTGACTGTGTCAATCTGGGCCCCAGACTGCCTGATAGATACTCCAGAATTCCTTTCCCTATATGTGGTGGGAGGTGTCCAAGTGTGAGGAGCTCAATGCAAAAGTGTACGAGACAGACACTGGATGCCAGTAACCTCTGCCAGTGCAGGAATGTCACAAAGCAGCCTAGCTAGGATCAGTGGATTGGGCCTGTGTGCTCAGATTGCCCTCGCTACTAGTCTTTTCACTTTTGTTTCCATACATATCAAAGCATTTTTCAGTTCTTTTGCTCAGCCTGCTAATATGACACACTGCCGTTTATACTGATTTGAATAAGTGGAAAAGGTGCACAAAGGCCCACAGAGAATAGGGAATGACATGAAACTCTTTCATCGCCCGCTGAAAAGGACATTGTTACTGTCCGAGCTCACCACTGAGTTCCAGAGGCATTTCAACAGTGAACAGAGATTACAGGCGATGAAGGAATCCACTTAACATGTTTTGTTTTGTATTTCTATCTTTTCTTCCCCTCCTATTTGCTCAGCAGTGGGGATATGAAAAGGAGGAATTATACACAAATGGGATTGCGTTCTGTCTGTTGCACCTAGGTATTGGCACACTATGACTTCAAAGGCAACTAGAGTGCTTTGAAGTGTAGCTGGAAGAGAGACACATGCTTCTTTCTTGTCGTAATAATTACTCAGTACATGATACTTAACACCACACCAAATGACAAGCTTGGATTCTATGAACATGACAACTGAGCTGGATCACTATCTCCTGACAGAATAAGGGTCACAAGGCACACCAGGAACATTTTAAAGGTGCTTTCACACTTACTTGACTCTGTTTGAGCTCAGAGTTCAGCACGTTTATTAAAGCTGGAGGTACAAAATTCATTTGTCCATTTGGAAGAGGCTCAATTTTCTCAAGATCAGGTAACAGGCATCAGGAAATGCACCACTGGTTAGTACAGGATATCAGCATCACTTGACTGTATAACTTTTAAAAAAAAAAAAAAAAAAGTTGTTCTCTGTACCCTTTGTCTACACAATAGAAATCAACCTTTGCATCCATTTCCTTGGATTACAACTGAAGTTTCCAGGCAGGCAAAAGTGTGTCAAGTGGTGTCCTTGTCTGTGCATGCAAAACAAAGCAACACCACAGTAATACCGATGCATGTAGGTACCATATTAGTTGGATTATATACCCATATTTACTGTGCATACTAGCGCTGGATAGATCATCACATAAGACTACTTGTGTACAGAACATTCATATTGAGTTGAGATCTGATGGCAATCTGGCAAATAAAGGTCTACAGTAGATAATCAAGCATGCACTTGAGTACAAAATATCAGCTAATATTTAAACTAATTTGTTTGACAACAGCCCTGATGTACACTTTACTTTCTGTTATCGGCTACCACATTCCCTAAAAGACTTTGAAGCAGTTCAGAGTAGTGGTGATGTGTGTCTATGTACCGTTTTCACTCTGAAATATCTAAAAACCCATCCAGAGTTAACTTTGTTAAAGGTAATCTTTAGACATACCAGTGAATTCTCATCCTTGGCCGTTAAGTTGGAAATAAAAAGGTATTATGTTTCTGTCCTCCGGCAAGACACCCCTTTGTAATCTCTCTCCTCTCAGTTGAAAATCTCACATTCCTTCTTCTATCACATTGCTTCATCTTCTTTCATACACTGTATGCTTCATGCAGTTGTTCACAATGTTTGAAACCTTGTAGTAA
Source organism: Heterochromis multidens (assembly GCA_015108495.1). Taxonomy (NCBI): domain Eukaryota; kingdom Metazoa; phylum Chordata; class Actinopteri; order Cichliformes; family Cichlidae; genus Heterochromis; species Heterochromis multidens. Next base: position 3,379 of record VUQS01067392.1, on the reverse strand, counting down.
TAGTGCTTCATCTTTTTTAGATCATCTTTTCTTTCATTTTTTTTTTCCTAAACTACAAAACCTAGATTCATCACAACACAGTTCCATAAAACAGCTAATCTATTAAATCAACCTTGGACACTGTAACTCTTTATACGTGCAAAGTATGTGCAAAAAAAAAAAAAACCAGAACCCCCCAAAAAAGTTTAATTTTTTTCATGGCAAATGGGTGAGCCAGCTGATTTCTGCTTTCACAGCCTGCAGATAAAAAGCAGAACCGCATTCACAAAAGCATTTCAAAAGCATACAGGTGGTGTTTTGATCATCTGATATATCAACTCCAGCATTAATTCTAGGTAGAACGTAACATGTTTTTCATGTCTTCTTAGTGAGTTTCTGTTTCTGTTGTTGCTATGTAAAGTTTATCTAAAAAGGATAATAAAAAATAGCCCTAACACATATCTAAGCACGTTGAATGAAAACAAAGAATGGGTGACAATGAATAAAATTCTCCTGAATATTTTATTGTTCGTTGTTCCCCATCTACTTGAAGCATTAACTTGGGATTACATTGCTGCACACAAGGTTAAAGGTTAACAATTTTATTAAAGTCCATATTCTTGCATTCAAGTGGTCAAAGCTGGAGATAAATTCATACATCAATCATCCATCCTTACCTCTGTGATACATTTTCTTTAGCGTTTATTTCGCTCAGGCAGGGTACACCCCAGTCAGATCGCCGGCACTGGGGCATGATACTTCAGTCTAAATATATTCTTAGTTCCCTTGCTCACATTATGTGTATATTTTATATTTTAAAAAGTTTTTTATCATGAGACCAATCTGTCAATTCTCAGGTATCCCATGCTGAGACTGAAAAAAAAGAAAGAAAGTAAGACTGGCAGACCAGCAGCATCAGCAGTGTGATTCAACAATGTGGTTTCCATGCTGAGCAATGGGGAGCCTCGAGCACAAAGAGAAGTTCTGTTCCCCCTCTGATGAGCCAGCACAAACTACCAGCCTCCTCACTGAATCACTCCCCTAGTAAATGTCCTTCACCATCAGCTTTTATGCAGCGCAGCTCTCTCACCCAGACTTCAGGCACTGTAAACGGCAAGCAGGGTCAGAGTAATTGAAATCATTAATCGTGTTTTATTCCACTTTGGGGCAAAGTAAGCTTGAATTGGATAGAGGTTGATAATGGCTTCGGATAATGTGCCAGTCTTTGAGGGAAGAGAATGAAACAATATTAAGTTGCATATACTATTGAGATTTAAAGGTAGAATATTTGTAGATTATATGTTATGCTGTCATTATAAAATCATTCATTTATTTTTTTGAATTACTTTCATACTGAATTGATTTATCACATTAAATCATAGCCACAAAGGCATAAAAACATCTGAGGAACAAACCTTCTTACATTATCAAATGCATCTGCACATACGTAAGAAAATAACTGAGATGAGGCCTCTGTGGTTTTGATATTCAACCTTGGGTCATTTCTCAGAGTAAAGCAGTAAGTACTATTATCTGGACCAGATAGGGCTAAAGTTCCACATAGCAGAACACCCAAGGGTGAAAGAGCACAACATGTCCTGCACTCCTGAACAAAATGCTGACCTCTAGCAGCATTCGGTTTGGCTATGACGTTGTGATTTCACCACCACCCCACCCCTCACTGGTTCACTCAAGACAACAATATCAGCTTGTGTCTGACCTGTCACAACCTCACCCTGATCGAGTTTCAACAATAACAGACACACTGGGTGAGGACTCCTAAATACGTTAGCCTGCTCAATCTAGTATTGGGATTCAACTATTTAAAACGTTAACCATCACATCTGTAATAATCCATCAATCCATCCATCAATTTCTACTGCTTATCCAGATCCAGGTTGTGGGGGCAGCAGTTTAATCAGAGAAGCCCAGACCTTCTTCTCCCTGGCCAACTCCTCCAGCTCATTTGAGGGGACACCGAGGCATTCCCAAGCCAGTCAAGAGATGTAATCTCTCCAGCATGGCCTGGACTCCTCCTGCAAGAATGTGTATGCAACACTTTACCTAGAAGGTGCCAAGAAGGCATACTAGTCAGATGCCCGAACCACCTCAACTGGCTCCTTTCGATGTGGAGTAGCAGCTCTACTCTTAGTCCCTGTCAAACTCCTCACCTTATCTTTAAGGCAGAGCCCAGCCATTCTTCTGAGGAAGCTCATTTTCACGATCCACTTGTGTCCACAATCTCATTCTTTCCTACCCAGAGCTCGTGCCCGTACATGAGTAACATAGATCAATGGGTAAATGGCAGTTTTGCTTTTACACTCAGCTCTCTCTTCACCACAATGGATCACTACAGCGTCCTCATCACTGCTGCAACAATCCATCTGTCAATCTGCCACTCCACTCTCCTTTCACTCATGAACAACAAGACCAGCTCTTTGTGTTCTTGAGGATGTCTGAGGATGAGTGGGAGTTTGCCCAAGCGCTCTACATGTGTTTTGTTGACTTGGAGACATTCAACTGCATCCCTCAGGGGATTCTGTGGGGGGTTCTTCAGGAATATGGGGTATCTGGCCTATTGTTACAGGCTATTTAGTCCCTGTACAGCTGCAGTGAAAACTTGGTCTGTATTGCTGGTAATAAGTCTGACCCATTCCCGTTGGGTGTTGGACTCCTCCAGGGCTGCCCTTTGTCACCGATTCTGTTCATAATTTTTATTGACACAATTTCTAGGCAGAGGTAAGTACTGGTAGGTTTCCACTTTGGTGGCCTCAGGAGCTCGTCTCTGCTTGTTGCAGATGATGTGGTTATGTTGGCTTCATCAGGTGGTGGCCTCCAGCTCACGCTGGGGCAGTTCACAGCTCAGTGTGAAGCAGTGTACATTAAACAAGACTGAAAGAGGCAACAAAAAAGATCTGTATCAGTATTCTGTAATTAATATGAAGTAGAAATACGAAAAGGAAAAGTTGCTTAGGTTATTAAAGATAATATATTTAACTGGCTAGCATGCTCAACTCCATGTGTTCCACAATAACTTAGACTCAGGCTTTGACCTTTGTCATGTAAAGAATAGAAATGCAATGATGGTTAACCTAACTACACAAGCAGGCATACACTATACTGCCAAAAGTATTTGCTCATTTGCCTTCACACACATATGAACTTGAGTGACATCCCATTCTTAATCCATAGGGTTTAATATGATGTCGGCCCACCTTTTGCAGCTATAACAGCTTCAACTCTTCTGGGAAGATTTTCCACAAGGCTTAAGAGTGTGTTTATTGGAATTTTTTACCATTCTTCCAGAAGCGCATTTGTGAGTTCAGACTCTGATGTTGGACGAGAAGGCCTGGCTCGCAGTCTCCGCTCTAATTCATCCCAAAGGTGTTCTATCGAGTTG
>VUQS01067388.1:8642-28233 GCA_015108495.1 Heterochromis multidens | reverse complement strand
GGGGTTAGGTTAATTGGTGATTCTAAATTGCCCATAGGTGTGAAGGTGAGCGTGAATGGTTGTCTGTCTGTCTGTGTTAGCCCTGCAATAAACTGGCGACCTGTCCAGGGTGTACCCTGCCTCTCGGCCTATGGCAGCTGGGATAGGCTCCAGCCCCCCCGCGACCCTGAATTGGATAAGTGGAAGATAATGGATGTTGTTTGTGAAATTGTCAAGTTATTGAATTGTAGACAAGCGTGTTGTCATAAAGAGAGAAAAAGTAATGAGTGCAGTGGAGACAGATTGTGTGTCTTTCTGGTAATTCAACATCTCTTTGCTGAGAGTCTTAATTTACAGAACTGTGAGGTCAGTGGAAAGAAGAAATGTTTCTGTTGTATATACCAAAAAGAGAAAGACACATCATTAAAAGGTTAAAGTGGGTCTGAATTTTCCAAACACTAGTGGTAGGAGTGAAGAATATAAATTTGTGCTTCTGTACACAGTGGCTTTTATTATTGTTATAAATTTGCTGTTATCCGTATTAAAGCTTTTACAGGCTGATGGCGCTGCTTTTTGAGTGATGTTTTATCATTTAATTGAAAGTGAATGTGACAGCAGTGATCCACAAATTTCCCATATTGCCATGTTCCAATCTCTGTGGTTTTCCCCAGCATCCAAGAGCAAGTTATGTGTGGGAATTTTGTACTCCCCTTGGTGGGAATATGCATCAGTTGATGAGACAACATCAGTCACATGTATCACAATATTTTTTTAATCTACAAATTACAGGGCTGTGGAAAACACATCCGGGCTTTATCAGCTGTGACCTCCAAACTTTGGTTTTCCCTGTGAGGAAAGTACACTCTTCATGCTGCATTTCGAAATCTCAGTGTGTTTATTTTCATTTACAAAAACAAAAAGCTTGTGACTGAGCTCTGGGGACAGTTAAAACACTGGAAATGAACCAAAGTCAAAGAAGCACCTGACATATTATTATTATTATTATTATCAAAGGGACTTTGCAGCTAAAAAGGCTGTTCTTTTCTCTACAGGGTGTGATTAAACAATCTTGATTTCCCCAAATGCCATGCTGGTATAAACACACTTCAGCAGGTGACACATTGAAGGATGTCCTGGTATTTTAAGGTCTGACGTGTCACTGACTAGCTGGGCTGATGAGTAGCTGAACACAAGACCATGTGATTTACAGTTTGACATGCCTGGCATTCTTCCACTGACTTTCTTTGGGACTATCATTCCAGTGTTTTGTGTCCAGTGTGTTGTAGTGAGACTACATTTCCACACTCAGTCCTATTTATCATCAAACACACAGTCCCCTGGTGGTACTCTTGCAGCACCAATGACAAAAGGCCAAATGATGAACACAATGTGGATTATACATTTTACTTCAGCTAATGCGATCACTCAATCAGTGAGACAGGAGAGGTCTTCTCACACTAAAATCTTCTATTTTTTCCTGATTTACAGTACTGTGCAAAAGTCTTGAAATTTTGCAAAGAAAAAGGAAAATAGGTGCAGCAATTTACTGAAACATGCGCAAACATGCAGCATGTAAAGCAAGAACAGAATTTGTACAATTCCAATGAGCTTGAAAGTGAATATTTGGTATAACAACCTTTATTCTTTAACACAGGCTGAACTCTCTTAGGCAGCTTTCTTGTAATTTCTTTAAGTAGTCTTCAGGAATATTGTTCTCCAGGCTTCTTGAAGGACATTCAAAGCTCTTCTTTGGATGTTGGCTGCCTTTTGTTCTGTTCTCTGTCAAGATGATCCCACACTGCTTGAATAATGTTGAGGTCCGGGCTCTTGGGAGGCCAATCCATGACTGATAGTGTTCCACTGTGTGTTTTTCTATCCAGATATGATTTTACTGCATTGACAGTCTGTTTGGGATCACTCTCATGCTGAAAACCAGATGCCTTCCAGATGGTATTGCATGGTGGATCAAAATCACTTTTCTGCATTCATCCATACATTTTGACAAGCTCCCCAACACCACTGGCTGAAGTACAGCCCCAAACCGTGACAGAGCCTCTACCGTGTTTTACAGATGGCTGTAGACACTCACTGTTGCACCTCTCTCCTGACCTCCATACATATCAACAATGATTTGAACTATGATTTCAAATTTGGATCCATCAGACCAGTTGGCACTGATTTTCAGTCCAGTTCTTGTGTAATGTGGCATACCTCAGCGTTTTCTTCCTGTTTCCCTTCCTTAAGAATGGCTTCTTGACAGCCACCCTTCCACTGAGACCATTTCTGATGATGCTTCAGTGAACAGTAGATGGATCAACTGAAGGGCCAGATGCATCTCTCAGGCCCTGTGTCAGGTCTTTCCAGAAGTTTTATTTCAGTAGATGGTGTGGGGTGGCTGTAGCTCAGGAGGTAGAGCATCATTAGTAGATAACATAGCGTCATCTACTAATTGGAAGATTGGTGGTTTGATCCCTGGCTGCTCCAGTCTGCATGTCTGCACCCCATGTTACGCTCTGATGTATCCATCAGAGTGTGAATGTTAGTATGTATGATGGTGAAGCAGGCATGTTGTGTAAAGAGCTTTGAATGCTCAGGTAGAGCAAAAAAAATGCTATATAAAAACCAGTCCATTTACCATCAACTAAAGGGCCAGATGCATCCCTCAGGTCTTTGCTGAATCCCCCCCCCCCCTTTTTTTCTTAAAGGCATGGCTTTCAGATACTGTTCATGTGTAGATAGTTTTTTAAGCCTGCCACTTCTTCTTTTGTTCTCCACTTGTCCAGCTCCCTCAAAATTTTGAAGCACACAATGCACACCATACTGAGATATCCCAAGTTTTCAGCTAATAGCTTTTTGGGTATCACGTTGTTGGAGAAAAAACATTCTATTTTATGTCTGTCAAACTGTGTTATCTTTAGAATTTTTCATATATTCAACTACAGAAATGGGAACAAATTATGTGTTTTTGCAACAGGCTGCGAGTAACAAAGTGCCTAAACATACCATTTAAAACAGGTTCTTTGCTAAGTTGTCTGTTATGTGTAGACCCAACACCGGTTCATCCCTTGAATTAGGTGCCTTTTTTAATGCTTGAATGATTCATAGGTCAGTGGTAAGTGGCTTAATAAACAGACAAACTAGCAAACAAACAAACAAACAAACAAACAACAAAAAACAAACAATAGAAAAACACTTCTCAGAAAATGGTCAGGTACAAGGATTGGACTGAAAATGAGTAAAAAAGCAGCCAATGTCCAAAGAAAAACTTTTAAAGATCCTCCCAAAAGCCTTGTGAACTATTGCTCAAGACCACTTTAAAAATTATAAGAAAGTCTGGCTCCTTGGAAGCAAAATATAAAGAAATGATGAGTTAATCAGGACTTTTGCACAGCACTCAAGTCTCTTTTTGTCACAACAGAGAAGGGAGTTAAATTTACTTGGCATGTTTCTTTCATTTTACGTTCTTTCATTTTAAGTATCAGATCCACTTTTTTTTTTATCGCTCTAAAAGAATATTTTAAGCTTTAGCTACTGAAAAACAGTTCTCTAGTTTTTGAATAGGAATAGGAACGTTTGCGTCATATTAACATGAGTTATTGTGATGTTCGACATTTGTCCAGCAGATGGCGGCAGAGTCACGTCTGTCCTGCGCCACATCCTAATTATCCTGCAGCACTTCTCATTTATGCACCACTCCTCCCCATCTTTTCACATGAACAACAATCTGTTAGTTTCTTACACTGTTTTAATGTTCAGACAGAATAAAAAAGGACAGCTGAAGAAAAGAAAATTTGTATATTTTTCTTTTTAATCCAGTACTTGTCACTGATATGTGAAAAGCAAAGTCCCAATAGAAGATTGCTTTGAACTCGCATACAATTAGTAGGGATACCAGGCATGAGTGCATAAACCTGAAGGATTGCACTGTTTCATATGTTATAGGAGTGTGTGAGCATGCACGCCTGCAACAAACTAATGAATGTGTCTTAAACAGTGTAAATAGTAGTTGTGCACCATTTTCTGTAGATAGCACAAACAATCAGAACCTGGAGATAAAATGCTGTTTTTGTTTTCCTGATCAATTTCCTTATCCCGCAGAAACCCCTGGATACTCTGCATTGTTGGTGTCTTTCGCACCCCCCCTTCCTCAAAGGAGCACATTATCTTGCATATTTCCACAGCAGACAACAAAAGAAAAATGTTTATAATGCTTTCATGTGTTATCCACCGGGAGCAGTTGTGCATGTGTAAGCATATTTTATCATGTATGCCAGTTTTTAGTTTTTAGTAGAAAATCCAGTCATTTCAACTGTATCTCTACTGTTTCTCTTTTCTCTGAATGAACAAAAGATGGATACTATAGCACATTACCGTGAGCAATTTTTATGAATACATTTTAGCAAAGTTTAACTCATCTGTGCTATAGGGTAGCTTTCTTCCAGACCTATTTTGTCTGCTTGGATCAGTGGGTGTGACTAAAGCCTAATGGGAATGGATGATTGCTATAAGAGTACCTGTCTGAAGATGATAGCTTAAATCAGTATTCTCTCTTGCAATGAGAAGTGGAAATAAGGGCTGGAGTTAAGGCTGTAATGATATTTATCCCCTACTCTGTGAAATGGCTCAATCTCCTGAGCCGATTCTCTGTCTGATTGTTATAAATCTATTGGAATCACATTATCTTGGCACCCCCATGACTGACAACTGTGATTGTGAATTTCTGCTGTAAAAAAGATCAATGCTGGTTTTCTGTTAGGCCTTCATGAACCATTGTATATTGAGTCTGGTGTGTCTATTCACACAGTTTGGATTGAAGATTAAGAATCGACAGTCATGCAAGCATTACCGTGAAGCTGTATCTCCGGCACAGTGGTGCTTTGAGACAAATGCTAACGTCATCATGGTGGCATGCCCACAATGACACTGTAACAAGCTGATGTTTAGAGGATGTGATGTTTTCCATTTTCACCATCTTAGTATTACAGCATGCTGATTTGCTAACTTGAAAATACAGTTGAGACAAGTGGAAATGGCATTTTGTAAACAGGTCATAAACTAAAGTAAACAATTTAATAATGCGACCAGATGATGGTGCAACAGAAAAGTCATGTAACCGACAATGATACTGTCTCCAAAGTCATCGGGCTTTATTGCAACGCGGACAATCCTGCTGCTTCTATCAGCAGACACATCATCAATAAATAGTAATGACCTGGTTCCACTGCCAGCCATACATGCCCATGCCATAATATTGCCTCCACCAAGTTTGACACATAATGTGGTATGTTTCAGATCATGAGCTGTTTCTCTCCTTCTCCATAGTTCTCTCTTCCCATCATTCTGTTACAAGTTCATCTTATCTTGTCTCTCAATTGTCTAATTACTTTTGAACTTCTAAAAATGGGGGACTATATATAAAAATGTCTGTGATTCCTAAAAAGTTAATTCAATGCTTTTGATAAATGTCTTGAATTAAAGCTGAAAGTCTGCACTTCGATCGCATATTGATTGTTTGACTTCAAATCCATTGTGGTGGTGTACAGATGCAAAATTGTGAAAATTCTTGTCCAAAAAACTTATGGCACTGCATGTAAATCTATGTATAATGATCAGGCACACACCATTAAAACCCACTGAAAGGTAAGGGGAATAACACTGACCATCTCATTAAAATCCAATGGTCTGCTAGAAAACTGAGTGAACTACACTTAGTCACATTCCAACTACCAAAAATGTGTTGCAGGCCAATGGCACTCTCTAATGACAGTAATCCCCTCCAGCAGAATGATGTGTCCATTATAAGTGCTGCTCACAAACAGCTCAGGGAACATGTCAAAGAGCCTGAGGCCATTATACCTAGCCTTCAAACCCCTGATCAAGAATTCAAAGAGCTGATCCACAAAGGCCAGACCCCTAAACTATCAGGATCTGAAGAATCAGGTAGCAACATCCCAATGCCAGAGGCCAGCGGTCCCATGGCTATGCCTGGTTTGCTCTGTTTGGTGGCAGGATATGCAAAACTGACCAGGTAGTTTTAATGTTGTGGCTGATAACTGCATAAAATGTAAATTTACCCTTACATATTCTCTTTTCTACAAAGTACAAGTGTTGACCCTTTACAATATGGCCCCAGGAGACTTACGTCCCCTTTTAATGTTTGTAAACTCTCATTTAAAGTAAAGAAATCCAAGCACTTTTCTGTACATGTTAAGAGAGAATCACTTGTTATGGGGGGAGCAAGAGAGAGGAAAAATAAATCTGCAATATGTTCAGTTTTGAGCAAATTCATCAGAGCACTTAAGCTAAAAGGGTAATTTCATAAATGGAGATGAAAGCCATTGATGTTATTTTTCTTCCCTCCAAAGAGATTTTGATAGTCTTTTCAGTGAGAGGGAGCTATTTAGAGGACTGTGCTCTTATAAGACCATTAGCTCAAACAAAGAAGTCTTTTTTTTTTCAACAGGGAGAACTAAGTATAACACTAAACTTATCATATTTATGTTGCTATAATGAATGAATTTATGCTATTAAATGCAGTGGTAAAAACAGTAGAAGGATTATAAATCCTAATGTTTTCATGATAGATGGATTAGGTAGTTAACTAAAAACCATTGCGACTAAAACGGCTTTTATCTTTCATTGCCCACAAAAGTACAGGTAGCTACAGGGAGTGATGTAGAATCATGTACAACATTCAGAACCATGCTTTATTTGCACATGTTTTCAATATACATAAAAGACTATTTTTGGGCCTTGGGTAAATAATATTTAATGTCTTTCTACTCAACTTGAGCACTCAAAGCACTTTCTACTACAGGTTTCATTCACCCAGTCACAAACGCATTCATACAGCACTTTTATCGATAGACACACTCCCACTCTGATGGAGGCAACTCAGGGTTCAGTATCTTACCCAAGGATACTTCAACATGTGGACTGGAGGAGCCGGGGATCGATTCACCAACCTTCCGACTGGTAGACAACTTGCCCTAGACCAGAGCCACAGCCTGTGGACTCGAGGCTAATTCGAAGGCAGACCTCTGCGATAGCCTTATGGCCTATGGCCTGCCTACTCGACCCAGTCAGCCAAACCGGCACCTGCAATGGCCTATCATCAAAACATTCCTTCTGTCCACATTTCAGTCCACAGTGAAACATGTGACGTGAGGGCCACTGCAGCCTCAGTGGTTTTGTCTTTATGGTGTACTTAAAATGTTTCTGAGCTTTCTACAGACAGAGGGCTGTTAAATTATTTGTCTCCTTCCACCCATCTCATAGCACCACTGCCAGGAGTTGTTAGAGTTTGATCATTATAAAATATTTTATCATTGTTGAGGGTCATTAACCATCTGCCATAGAAGTAATAAAACTTAGATGTAGTTCAACCCCCCTAAGTAATTCAACAAGCCTTCAGTTGTCACATTAACATATGGTGACGGTACTCATGGAGGCCAACGCCAAATGTGAGCCAGTTCACTGTGGCGCAGCTTAGACTGTCAATTTCTGAGGCTGGAGTGAGATGAAAACACTGGAGAGTTTTAACAACCACATCGGTGATATAAGTGCATGTTCGTTTAGCTCACTGGGAGTTTGAGCCTGCTAAAGACAGACTGCTGAGGACGAACAAGGGCAGAGGGAAGAAAGCACAGCTTAAAGCTAATCGTAATCCCCCCACACTGCATGTTAGTGCTCACTTTACCCCAGAGAGCTCTTATGGCTTATCAAGACAGGAATGAAGACTTAGGCTGCACTGATTGTGTTTAATTAGGAGTCACTAGTGAATGCCTTCTGTGAGTCTAATGTCGTGCTAATAGAGGATAACATGTCTTAAGAGACCGGGGTCATTTTGAAAACACCTCTCATGATTGTGATACATACATAAGAGCTATTTCCTGATGTGGTTTGCAGAGGTTATATGCAGGTTAATTTTAGTAGCCAGTCATTTAATTGAAATAGTATGCATAAGTGATCATGCATTTTATTTCTCTGTAGAATGAACTAGTTCCAGCCCTTGTTCCTTTTTGTGAAGGATTTTGAGTGCATTGAAAGAAAATGGCCTGAAAAAGGTACTCACTCCACCAGGTGATTTTTAGTAAATCAACACAAAGAAGGGCATTTTATGACCCCTAACAGTACTGTTCAAGATCAACTGAATAGGAGAGACAGTACTAAAAGTCTACAGCCATACTATTAGCTTTGTGAGGCTGTACTCTGAAAACACTTAGGCTCCATTCACAAAAGAGCATAACCTAAGGCTAGAAGTAGCTCCCAACTGGCCAACACCAAATACACACAAGATGTGTCATTTCTAAAGCTGGGACTCCTTCACTTATAGTCTGAAGTTATTCATGAAACATTTTAGCTTTATAAATAGCTCCAGAGTCTCAGCGAAGTTAGTAGTGGCCCAGAGGACGTCTAAATCCCTAAGAAATGCTAACAGTCAGCAAGCTGCTGCATTTACTGTGACTTTTCAAATAATACAATAATAAAGAACTATAATGCCTATTTTGAGGGTGTCCTTTTTGGCCCATCAGTACATTGACCTAATCCCGTGGCAGTAGAGATTTTTCATTGCTGCTTGGATAAAAACTGCCATACGTGGATAAATAGATATCAGTCAGGACCACTATAGCCAAAAGAAGATTATTTCTATCTTCAGTTATTCATATCTGGCAGTAAGGCTCTGTTTAGAGACCTCCCTGCCTTGTGTGGAAAGCTGGAAGTGGGCAGAGCAGTGGGAATGCCCCAAGGCACAGCACAGCAGGCATCAGTGATGTTGATTAAGTCAGATTCATGATGAAAGGTGGAGCTAGGTTGAAGGTGGGTTGCAAAGCGGCTTGCAGAGCACACAAATTGTAGGCTGTGTAATTCAGTTTAAATAGCATGCTATAGGAAATTTACCAATTTAATGTGTAGAAGGGTGTCAGCTGATGTAGGCTGGAACTGTGATTGGGCGAACTGCTAGGAGTGCAACTGAGCTTGACTTTATGGCTCTGTCTGAACTAAAATTTTACTCTGTATGATTTTGTGACTAACATGTAAAAGAATGAACATTTGCTTTTTCAAATGAAAAGAAAAGATGCAAATATGATGCAGGTTAAATTAGAGTGTAGAGGTGAGGACCCACACACAAAATACATGCAGCAGAATATTCGAAAAGAAGGAGAGCTTTAATGGCTGTCCAACCATTAAAAAAAAGAAACAGGAATACAAAAAAACACAAGGAGCAGGGAAAACAGGTGATCACAGAGGGCAGGAAAGGCAGCACATGACAGATGATTTGACACTGACAAAAGGGAACACAGGAGTTTATACACAGACTAAGTTCTCACAAGAAACAGAAGGAGAGGAACACAGGTGAAAAAATTAACATGTTAAAACAGTCAGGGAGTCCGAGGAACAAAGATAGGAAGCAAAGCTAACACACCATGTGAAAGAAAACCAACCTTCAAAGTAAAACAGAAAATAATCAAAAGGCAAAAACACAGAAACAAGAAAACGTCGCATTAACCTGAAAACAGAGGCACTGACTGACAGATGAGACAGAGGGAGGAAGTGATAGGAAATCAATGAAGCAACTAAAAAGACCCTGAGGAATAAGAAACTCAAAACGAAGACGGAAACCCAATTAAAAAAAAATCTAAATTGTAGCAACAGTAGAACAGCAAAGAAATTTAAACAAAGTTCTCATTATTGCAAAGGAAAAAACTGGCTGGCATACAGAAAGCAGTTTAGACAGAAAACACTGGAGGTTTTTGCAGACGGTTGGGGGTGGTGGATACTTGCTGACACAAATCTGACAGGATTCAGTTTCAGTAGTTCATCAAGTTTTTCTAAAAACGTTTAATTTCGACTGGTTACGATACCATTTCCTTAATATTTAACAACATAATGTTATAAAGAAAAATATAAATCAAAACCTAAATGAATAAAAAGGTGCTCATATTAAGACTGATTAAAGATGCACAAACAGATATGTCACTGCTTGCTGTGACATGGGAAATTCCCCTGAGCTCTACTAAGTCTTTCATCTCATCAGCTTTAATATTGTGATTTAATCTAATGTATCTCATCAGCATCTGCTGCAATCTGTTACAACCTCAAGATATGATAAACCCAGTGTTTACTACATGTCCAGCACCAAACAACAAGCTGGCACAGTTAGTGAATAGATAGCAAATGTTAATGTGGCTCTATAAAACCTGCCATACAAGTTTAGGGTCAGTGTGTTAATGTGTTTTTTTTTTAAATTTGATGTTGCACATTTCTTTAGTCGATTATCAGGGTACTGACAGAGACTGTAGTTACACAGGTGCAAATGTGCCTAGCTACGTAAAAAGAAGTAAAACAATATGAAAGAAAAGAAAGAAACCTTTTAGATTAACCTAGGAGAGGTGACAGCTTATGTATTATAACTTGTCTGTACAGTACAGCCACTGTGTGAGTCCTTTTATCAGGTTCAGTGGGATTCATTCTCACCATTCACACAGTCCATCAACCCACAAAATGCATTATTCCCTTGACTTTCATTTATCTCATTCAACACATGAAGTGGCATAGCCCAGCCACAGAATTTAAGATATTATTTCTAGATCGCTCCCATCTTCTGGGCGATTTAGGACAATGTTTCTGGTCAGACCTGTCGCTTGTCACCCTGCATGTCTTTGATGCTTTATGATCTGTGAAATAGACCCTGCACCCTCTTCTCTTCTCTTCTCTTCTCTTCTCTTCTCTTCTCTTCTCTTCTCTTCTCTTCCCCTCTCTTCGCTCAGGAGTTGAGTAGGCCACGTGAGGAGGATAGCCACTGACAGACAGAAAAGCCACGAGGTTATCAACTGTGTCAGATAGTCAGTCAGGTTGACTAACGGTGCAACAATGTCAGGTTAGACTATCAGGTAGACTCTCATTCCCGAGCCTTGTTCCCTGTAATTTGTTTTCGCTGTCATATTGTCACAGTGGCAACAACAGCCGCTACAGACAGGGAATGAAATAAGTGCTCCGTACCTTCTCTCTCCATTATTTTCAAAGTCACGCTATCTGTTGTGCAGCTTGACAATCCTTCAATAACCTCCTTGGAAAAACACACACACAAGTCAACTATGAGGTGCCAAATTAAATATTGGATAGACAACAAGTTTACAAAATATATATGAGCCGAAAAACCAGGCATTCAACTTGTTTTGATCTTTGCTCGAAGTCAGATTTATTTATACAGTATAGCTTTCATCAAAAATTCTTCTCTGCGAGAGATCTACAGAGACGACCCAACCTAGATCTTGTGAAGATCTAGAAAGAGAATATAATGATAGATTTCAGTGTAAAATAAAATAAAAAATGAAATACAATAAGAAAACAAAACAAAGTCCAAAGAAAAATAGCACAACATGCAGCTCTAGCCATCTACCTCGCCCAATTTACTCAGCATGGCCATCTTAGAATATGAGCGGCAAGAGAAAATAAAATGTGTGGCAAACCCCATTTTATGCATCCAGTCGGTGTAAAATCACGTAGAAAGAGAGCAATAAAAAACATGTGACCTTCACTTTATTAGCATGTGTGTATGTGGACATGAATTTTGCATTCGTTTGTCTGTTAAATCTTGTAAAATGATCAGGTTGAGTTTTGCTGCAAGGAGGCCATTTAGTGCAGGGTGTGCAATTTGGCAGCTTCAGAAATTCAACCAATTTGTCTCAATTTGCCCATCAAAGTCCTTTGAGCATCATTGTGATTCCGTCTCTGGGTGAAGATGACTTCATTGAGCCACGGAGAGGGGGATCTGACAGCTGAGTGGAAGGGCTGGAAAGGTGGAAGGAAGGTAAAGCAGAGGAGTGTGTAAAAGACACCTGAATTGAGAGTAATGAATCCAGAGAGGAGCACAGACACCTCTTTCATCTTCAGGCGGACTTGAACTGCTCTTTCATCATCATCATCTGAAAAATGTGCATGCTCATAGCACAGAGGCATTTACCTGCAGGGAGGAAAGACACATTTCACTTTCAAAGAATATACTCACACTTTCCAGGTCCTGCAGTGTTTGGAAGCAGAGCGAGGAGTCATTAAAGACTACCACTGTGAGGAACACGGGCAGGTGACAATTATTTACCCTGAAATTAGCCTCGTTATTGTGCCTGATGAATGTGTGTGGAAATTAAAAGTGAAGGCTCAGAATGGCAGGGTTACAACATAGCATAACAAGGGCATGGGCGTGTTATAGGAGTTCCTCATCAGGGTGACAGAAAGCAATGTGGCGAGCTAAAGCTTCCTGTATGTTTTGAAAGCTGAAAATATCGAAAGGGAAGGCGGTTTTGTTCTTATGATTTCTTTTGGTCACAGTTCAAGTCAAGTCAGATCAACTCAGTTGTATTTTTAGTAGCCATGCTAGCAGCGTGGCTCCAGGGCTGCAAATGTGACTCTGTTGGTGCGCTACTTTAGTCAGGACTGAAATATCTCAAGAACTATTGGATGGATTCCCCAGACTCCCCTAGAGGAGGAATTGTAGTTATTTCGGTGATCGCCTCAGCGCTACCATGAGGATATTTACATTTCTAAGTGAAAAATCTCTGCAACTATTGGCTGGACTGCCATGAAGGACTATGAATATTCATAATTTCCAAAGGCAGAATCCTACTAACTTTGGTGATCCCCCAACTTTTCATTTAGTGCCATCAGCAAGTCAAAAAAAAAAAAAAATCACCAGTGAAACATCTGTGGATCGTCCCAACGATGGATTCCTCTTGTGAGATTGGGATTTGTGTGTTTGATTTGCCATGAAATGAAATGCTAGGCTGAGTTGTAATAGCTTTGTGTGTGGATCTAGCTCAATCATCAGTCAACCTTTTTTTTTTTTCACCTTTTTTAGAACTCTATTCCTTTATCTAATATTGGCTTTATAATGTAGTGGTTTAGACGTCACCTAACAAGCAAAAGATCCCTGGTTCAATCCTGGGGGAAAACACAGATCCCTTGGGGATTGAATCAGGAAGGGCATTTGGTGTAAAAAATCTGTCAAATCAAATATGTTATCAAATACCTGCTGTGGTGATGCCTTGTGAATAAAGGAGCAGCTGAAAGTAGACTATTCCTTCCTACCTAATGACATTCCCATCAGCCCCAGGTGTACTTTGAGTTTATGGCTAATTAGGAAATGTTAACAAGACTGTCCTCTTTCCCAGGGCATTAGATACTGTACTGACGTTATGGCAAAGTTGCTGGCCTCCCAGAGATTTATGCTTTGACATTCACTGATCTGGCGTCACATACAGACTCCTGGTCAGCAGCCCTCAGCATCACCTTTAAATACATTGGGTACCCTTAACTGACACTCTTCAGTGTGCAGGTTAATATTCTGAAGGGTCATATTTTAACCCAAACCATCTTTTCCTAAACCTAACCAAACATTTTTTTTATCCAAACCAAAGCAAATAGTGAGTAAAACTAGGACACTTAGGTTTTGTTAACAGGGAGTTAACACAAAGCTTAACTGCAAAACAATAACCTGCCAAAGGTGTCTTGGTTGACATTTTTGTGGTTTAATCCTCGACCCTCCTCCTGTCTTATGCTTATGTAGACTTTGATTTTCCAAACAGGACCATTTGCCCTTTAATGTACAGTGTTGCAGCCGTTGGTGCATCAAAATAAGAATGCCAAAAGACACCTTGGGAGTATTTAATGCTCTGGGCATGCGAAGAGTTTGTACTAAGAGTGTATTCACACATCATTCAAAGTGATTTTAATTTATAGGTCCATTTGTTTTTAATTTTCCCAACCAGCTAAATGCTAGTCCAGCAAACCACGTGCTCACCACAAACCCATTGTCCTTCAGTCTCTCTCAGTCTTTTTTTTTTGTCTCTATATATTAATAATACAGAGATAAAGGCTATCTGTATATAATACAGATAGATTTATAATACAGATAGGTAAAGGCAGACAGTGGTGTGATAATTAGCACCGTCCCCTCACAGCAAGAAGGTCCTGGGCTTCGTCCCACAGTCCAAAGACATGCACGTTAGGTTAACTGGTGATTATAAACTGGCTGCAGGTGTGAATGAGACAATGAATGGTTCTCTGTCTCTCTGTGTTAGCCCTGCAACAGACTGGTGACCTGTCCAGGGTGTACCCGGCCTCTTGCACAGTAACAGCTGGGAAAGGCCCCATGGCCCGGAATTGAATAAATGGAATAAAATGGATGAATGGATGGATGGCTAGATAAAATCTTGGACTAAGTTAAGTTGAAAAACATTTTCAGTGTAACTGCCTGTTATTTAATAGACTTTACCATTCAGCTTGTAGCAGGTGAGATCCCAGCTTCACATGGCAGCAGATAGCTGTTCAACCTCAGCCTTGTTTTGGTACTTTTCGCTACAAAGCGGTGATGTTAAAAGAGAATAAAAGGCTGCTTCCATTAGAGCCTGTGTGTGTATGTGAGCACTCTTCTTGTGAGTCAGTGTGTGCTGCTGAGCTAAAGCTCAGTGGCCTTACTTGGTATACAAGCAAAAAGACACGAAGTGCTCGGACCACCTGACTGGATTTACTGTGACCCACTTAAGCTGACTGCTGCTGCTGCTTCTGCACAGACAACCTACTAAAGTCCTTAATTGAAGAGACAGCTTAGTGAGGGAAGACACTGCAACTTTCAAAGGGCATTTAGGTAGGTGGTTTATTTTCACTTGAGGTGAGCTTAGTCATTGGCTTAGTCATCAGTGATGTGACTTCACCCTGTTCACCTCTGCTCCAAGACTGGCCTGGATTTACCACAACAATCATTATTACAGTGGCAGACATATAAATCTACTCTCAGGAATCAACAGTCCACATCTTGATCTGCTTATTTATTCTGCTGGTGAATTGCATTTGGTGAGATTAATGGCTTGTGATTTAGGGACATAATTACTACATCCAGCGGAGGTTTTTGGAGCTGACCGTGAAAATGGCAGTTTCCTCTCAATAATTGGCTGCAGGATTCCCTGGCTGTGAGATTGCTGTTTGTCCAGTTATGGCAGCTTCTGCTTTCCAGCAGTCCCAACAGGGCTGGAAGTGCTGATTCTGAGTGCTTTTATACGAGAACTTATTCGCTGTTAATCGCAAAAACGGTCTCCAGATGCCTGTTTTTGCACGAGTCAGCCACAGTTTGATTAATGTGATGTAGGAGTGCTGCAAGTGCTGCCAGCCTCAGAGGTGTCACCCAACACTGCTGAATAAATGAACACAACTAATTGTTTGTTTATGATTTGAAATATTAATAGCACTGAATATATGAGGCAGTCAATTCAAGTCACCATTTGGGACAAATATGGGCTGTGGCTGGCGCAGCTTCACATAACTGTTAACAGAAAGAATGCCGGCCGCACTGGCATCAGGACACAAATTTCATAAATGTTGTGACTACATTAAGTGGACTTTGATGTAATTATATTATTCCCTTAAGAAAGAGAAAGTGTGTCTATCTATAATTAAAGTAGCTTACATAATGCTTTTGGGAAGTTGTGGGGGATAAACATTTGAAGGGGGGAAACTGCTCAAGATCTCAGTGAAGATAGCGACTTCTGAGATGATGAAACATTATCCAGCAGCTTACTGCACATTGCACATCTGCTTCACTTTACTGTATGTCATTCACACAGAAAAACAAAGAAGGATGCTTTCGCAGTTATATAGTTACATGCCCATAGGGGCCCTGGAAGCAAGTGAAAATGGCCTTGAGGATTATCATTAAATATGATTGCACTTCAAGGATCCTCAAGTTCCGAGTTGACACGTCATCCCGAACTGCTGATTAATGGACTATTATACAGTATGTTCTGCTCTAGAGCCACTTAGAGGAAACATTAGGGTTTCTACAAGCAGCAGGATAATGAGTACAGAGAACATACAGTGCTTGTGAATGAGCCCTGAAAAATCCAAACTGAGCGGTTGTCTTCAAATGTTGCAGCTTGGAGCTCTGGTGGGCCTCATCAGGATTTATGCTCTCTGCCTCGCTAATGCCGTGAGTTTAAAGAGGATGACGCTGAATCAGGAGACTAAATCCCAACTCCCTGGTGGTGCGAACCCCAGGCAAAGTTTTGTTTACGCTGTGCTTTATCAGTGATCTTGGAAGCATTGTAAATCCTTTGCATCTCCTCTTTCATCTCCATACAGCACCTTGATCCTCACTGCGTCATTAGTGCTGCGGCAATAATGAGAGATTCGGGTGAAGAATTGCAACCTTCTGGTTGCTTTGTATGGTGTGTGTGTGTGTGTGCGTGTGTGGAGAGGAGGCTCACCAGCACTACTCATTATAAACAGACTATGTAAATCCGAAAGCCTCTGTTGTTGTTAATCTTGGTAAGGAAGCGATCCTCAACATTTCATTGTGCAGCACACGGCTCTCAAAATGAAATAAGATGATGATGCTGATTATAGCTGATAGTGGAAAACCAATAGCCAGGTCTGAAATATTCTGACGCCTCTAATCAGTAACTTCATTTTGTTTTATCGCACAATAGACAATGTTCCAAGTAGCAAAACAAACCAATTTTTTGGTCTGCAGACAAAATTATTTTCTGGCTGACATTATTATTGTGATCTTTACATATTTTATGATGTTTCCTCCTTTCCTAAATGTTCAGTTTGCTAAAATCTTAAGGGAATTGTTATTTTGTTGCAAAGACAGCCAGGATTCTTTTCTAACCTTTTTTCTCATTTAAGTACTTTGTGTATCTCTGAGTTCTCCTAACACTTAGCAGAGTATTTGTGACCCTGCCTGACTGACAGCATTTCATCAGTCCATCAGCCTCGGCTGTTTTCTGTGTTATTTTTAGTGCCAAATGACGGTCCACAGTTCATGCTGATTGAGAGGATGTTCCACCCTGTCACAAGTAACATGCTAAGGGAAACACTTAATATTCGCTACTTTTGACATGAAAATAGGCACATTTTAATAATGCACTGGTGGCAGTGTCACTTCAGTCTGAAAACGTCAGTATTGCATTAAACAGCCATCAGTCAAACTCTAAAACAAAGCTGATGTTGGGGTACAGTTTAGAGAGGCTGTATTTCATATCTTTATAAGCCCTGGCACCGCATTCAAACATTAGCGTGTCTGATCTCATTTGGTTTTTCAAGAGCCGTATTACATTGCTGGATTGGCGTCACATTATTTGATGTCTTATCATTATTCCAGTCTACATTAGGCTCCTTATTACTGCTGGCAGAGCATAGCCCCACTCTTAATTTTCTAAATTAACATGTCCTTATGCTAATTGAATGGGGTTTTAATAGCTCTCAGTAGACAGAATTTCAAGTGAAAGGAAATAAAGTTATATGAATCTCCCCACCGGCCACCCACATCTCCTGTAGACAAAAGGGTTTCTTACTAAACACTAATAGCACCTGTGGACATACCGTTAAAACACAAAGCAAACAATCACACTCACTAAACAGCCAGTATAAAGATATAAAGTCCAGAATGGGCTTTGGGATTACGGAAACACAAACAAATGAGAAACACGACCCTAAATTGAAATATAGTGATCAATAACCTGTTTTCTTCCTTCTCTGTGTGCTGTTTTCTATAAAAGGCTAAAAAAACGCAAAAAATCGACAATCTACATTTACTTTCCAAGCAATGATCCCTCTTGGCTTTAAAAGCAAGCTGTCTGGGCTGTTCTTGACACATTGTCAGCTATTATTCCTGATACCTCCCATGGGGTCGTCCTCTCCATAAACTCTTCCCTTCACTGAGCCCCTGCCTCCCATCACCAGGATGATTGTTAAACAGACACACACATTAGTCTAACTCATGTTTCCTCTGAGGCCCACTAGCCTGCCAACCCAAAGCTCTTGCATATCACTCAACCTCTGCCCCCTGTATGTGTACATAGCTGCTTGCATTCATGCCCTTCCCACAGATAAAAACCTCTCAAAGTAAGTGTGTACATTTTCTTTATCCTGGCATCGTAACCGCTAATCACTTTGCTTTGAACAGTAGAGAATCTGACCCAGAATCCATTAGCAGATGAGGACATATGCAAATTCTGAATAAAGGTAGAAATATTCAGATAAAGAGAGGGTCTTGTAAACTGTATTGTGATAGGTAGTTTTACTTTTTATTGGTGCATAAATCTCTGCAAGTGGAACTGAAGTCAATAGCATTAATGTGTCTGCAAAAAGTGTTTAAGGGTCAAGCACATTAAAACTATTCTAAAGAGTTGAATAGAAAATAAAATAAAAAAACTTACATCAGTGCCATGAACTAAATCTGCAAAACTAACACACAGGATGTATTACTGGATCTGGGTCAAGTCTGTGCAGCGTGGCATCCTGTTTCCTTCAACTGTTGAAACATCCTGCTCCAGACACAGGCTATTACACACCAGCAGGAACATAAACTGATCAGGCCCTGGATTGTATTGTTCTAATCCAATTTTTGGTATTTTAACATAACAAATTTATCATTATAGTTTCAGGTCTATTCAGCTGTAAAAGCAAATAAATTCTTGCTATTTGCCCTCTTGGTATATTTTATTAACTTTGAATTATTGACTTAACTAAGAGGATTTTAAAAATTGCAGGCAGAAAAAGGATGGGGTATCATATGTTTTTTAAGCAAATGTTGAAAAAGGATATTCACAGATCACAAATCATTCACCTTGTTGGAAAAAAAGAAAGTATTAAAAATATCTATCTATCTATCTATCCATCTATCCATCCATCCATCCATCCATCCATCCTTTTTTTGTTTTTATATATAGACCAGGGCATGCATCCACTAAGTGTCCCCAGGCTACACCCATGCTATCCAAAGCCTACCTTGGTAGGACATATAATTGAAGCCATAGATTAACAAGATCCGCGTCAAGTGTTGAGGAACCAGGACATACTGTGGGCTACTGGAACACGAAGGCATAAGTGGACAAGGGATGAGAATAGGGAACTGTTGGAATGCTACTACACAAGTAACCCCAGGGAAAGGATACATGAAGAGGATGTGGGACCTATGGATTCTTCGATACCCAACATCTAGGCTGACATTGAAGCAACTAGTAGCTCAGTGTTCCAACATCCGCAAGAAGCAACTGCTATCGCAACTAGAGATGGATGAGGTACAACACAAATGCTACGGCAAGGGGGAGCCAGGACGTCAGGTCAGGGGGGAGATTTCATCATCCCCACACTCCGAGATTGGGTACCAAGCCCCAAGTACAACTGGTACGTTGAATACCAGAGCCCTCAAGAATCCTCGAGATGCTTGGCTATAAAATGAACAACAGCCACAAGGAGCAGTACCATCCATGGAGAAGGAGACTAGAGGCCAAGATCAAGGAAAGGAAGTTAGCCAACTATCAGAACTGCAGAAAAGGTGTGATTAAGAAAGTGCCTGAGAAGTACAACAAGCTTACTTGAGGCCTTAGAACCTGCCAAGCAAAGACTCACAGTCTTGGCAAGCCGCTTGAAGAGGTATACCAGAGAGATA
The DNA here is from genome assembly GCA_015108495.1 of Heterochromis multidens. Taxonomy (NCBI): domain Eukaryota; kingdom Metazoa; phylum Chordata; class Actinopteri; order Cichliformes; family Cichlidae; genus Heterochromis; species Heterochromis multidens. Next base: position 8,804 of record VUQS01067388.1, on the reverse strand, counting down.
GAAACCAGGAGAATAAACCAGATGTTCTCCACTGAACTGAAGTGGTCATTCATATATATATATATATATATATATATATATATATATATATATATATATATATATATTCTTATATAAAAATATATATAAATATAAATATATATATATTTTTTATATAAAAAA